>JAKRZM010000147.1:203131-254066 GCA_036379175.1 Heliconius cydno galanthus | reverse complement strand
TATACCAATATATTAAAATACCTATAAATTTGACATGCAATTTATTCCGCCATGTTAATAACAACCGTCGCGTTGCTAGGCAACGATTTGCAAAGTTCGTTGTTAGAAAACGTCACCCAAAATGAGCTTGCTTAACGCATCTCTCTATTGAAAACTGAAAATTATTTCATAAATATATTTAATAAATATTCGTAAAGTACAAGCGGGCGTAGTCGCGTTCTGGTCCATTAGTAATATTATAAAAAACAACAGACAATAAATAAGTATAATAAGTATAAAAAAGATATAAAATCGTGAAAGCTGCATTGTGTCGAACTGTACTCATGACGGTTGTAGATTCGATTCCCGCTCGGGGCAGTGAATTATTTGCACTCTCTCGATCTGATAACAAGATAAAGGGCGGCTGTTGTGTGCGGGATAAAGCGTGAAACTGATTATATATATATTGGATTCATACAATTTCTTACAACTAAATAGAACAAGCCACTCCATATAACTACCCTAATGACGTTTAGAAACTAAATTTCCATTTCAAACATATTCCATCCCTTTTGATAACAATTTGTAACTTAATATTCAATTAAAGCTTATATTGAAGTCCACAATTACTTTATTGAAGCCACTCATCTCTTTAGGCTCTACGGTAAAGAACTTGGAAAGTCTGAGGGAACCTAGTTAAGTTAACGGAGTACCCGTTCCCAAAGCACCGCCAAATTTTAAAGGCATTTTTGAATGGCAGCAGCAAAATCTGGTCTCTCTCGTTATCGAAGCGATGAAAAAAAGCCCGAGTTAAAATTGAACTCACAACCGTCGCGCCTACAGTCAGCCGCTGTGCTACTGCACCATGACGGACTCAATATCTCGAAAAAAATAAGCGGAAAGTGGGAAACATTAGATTATCTCTGCCTACCCTGCTATATGCGGGTTACGGCCTACAGTCACTTATCACGTATTAAACTAAGAAATAAATTAAAAAAAAGCATCTAATAGTCAATTAAACAAAGAAACACACGTTTCAACTCATAAAGCCCTTCATGAAGCGTGGGAGGTTATAAGAGAACTCACTTTGTCATTTCCAGAGCTTCCGTTGCCAACAGTTGGATTAGTGTCCGCCATTGTGACAGCCACTTGACCTGGAAAAGAGGGAGAGATTTTAGTTATAAGAAATAATTAAATTTCTTTAATTACACATATTAGAAAGATCTGATTGTAAGTGCGACGGTTTAATTTCTACTCGGATTAATGAATTATTTTCATTTTCCCACTCTGGTAAGACACAGCGTGGCGTTAAGTTCCGCCACTCAAGCCGTTTGTTTGAAAATTTGGCGAATATTGGGGAATGGAGTATGTTAACAATAGGTTCTCTCTGCCTATCCTTCTGTACGCGGGATACAGCGTGAAGTTTCTCATTTAATTTCAAGATGTTATATGATTTACGCGCTTCATCTTCTTACCAGGACGAGGAAATGAAAATAATTTTATCTCTTAATTGGGAATTGGATCCACAACCTTCGTGTTTACAGTGAGACGCTTTATGACGGCTTGAACAATTTATAAATCTTAATAGTACATTTTTTGAAATATGACATATTTAGTTTGAAGTTGGCAAGTGTTAAAAAAAGTACTCTGTCTTAACGTGAAAGTGTCGGCCATTTTCTAATCTTAGGCACGTTTTATCAAAGGTTCTTTATTTAATTTTTTTAGACACATTTTTCAGTGAAATATAATTTACGTGATTAAAATATTTGCTTTTGTAGGCAAAGGGAACCTGGGAGCCGCCGTTCCCGTTAAAATACTCTGTTTCCGCCGAATTTTTGTTGTATTGCGTGTTGAGTGGCGGAACTAAACGCCGCGTTTGTCTCGTTACCAGAGCAAAGAAATCTAACGCAAGCAACTCTCCTAATAAATTATATCTATATCTAGTTGTTGGTTTCATGACCACTCTACTGAACATGAAGAGTTGATGAAAGGTATAAAAATTATTTATTTAAAATTTTTTTTGTGATTTTGGTTGGGGCACTATATATTTTTTCTTACAATAATCCTACCCTGTCTACCCTGCTATGTGCAGGATACAGCGCTAAGGTAAATAAAAATATAAACACGCAACGAACCACTTACCACCGTCAAACACAATCACTACGCCAAGATAGCCTCTTATTTTTTTAATACACTACACATAATTCGTTTATGTTAAATATTAAAAGAAATTTTCGTATGTTATTCTTCACATCATCACATACTCTCTAGATTTAGTATATCAGACTTTAGCAATATTTGTGATTGATCGAGAGCTTTCATCATATTCGTGTCAGTTTCTATTTATTTATATTCTACATTTATGCAGAACTTTTTTATATTATACTAGCGGACGCGCGCAGCTTCGCTTCCGTATTTAGGGGTGAATTCTAATAAACCACGAAACATGTGTTCAATTAAATATTTTTAAGAGTCTAAATTTAAAATTTTATAATAACCGGTGGCGTTTTAAAGATTTTTCCATACAAACTTTCAACCCCTTATTTGCACCCTTAAGGGGAGAATTCTTAAAAACGATGAAACACGTGTTCAATGAAATACTTTTAAAAATCTAAATTTCAAATTTTATAAAAATCAGTGCCGATTTAATTTTTTTTCCATACGAACTTTCAACCCCTATCTCACCCCTTTAGGGTAAAAATTTTTCAAAATCCCTTCTTATTGGATGTCCAGATTACGAAAGTAAACATCTGCCCAAATTTCACGTTTGTACTATCAGCAGTTAGGGCCGTGCGCGCGTCTTACCTCAGTCAGTGAGGACAAGTCCTTTTATATATATAGATTGACTATAAATTTTAAAATCGGGCATTTAATAATATGCCTACACTCCGTTAGTGTTATATTACGCTACATACAGCAGGGAGGCGTAGTATTCAAACACTCAGTTCCCCTCAATATCGAACTTAGTCTCATTACGAGAAAATGAAATTATTTTTTTTTCCAAGTCGGAATTGAACTCATAATCGTCACGTTTTCAGTCGGAACTAACACCATTGTGGATTCCCTCATTCGGGAGTATGAATTATCTTCCTTTCTACATCTGGCAAGATAAAGAGTAGCGTTGAGTTCAGTAACTCAACACGCAATAGGTTAAGCAAAGTGTGAAAAGTAACAGTATTTTATGTACTTACATATAACTATTACATATACTTCACAGTATAAGATTTACATTAATCTTGAATCCAAAAGTAATAATATGTAAGAATTATAGATTCAGTAATCCCTAATGGATGTCTATGTCTATGTAAATATGTGTAATGTTAAAGCTTTTAGGCGGTTTGGAGTATACAAAATATTTAAGAAGGTATTTGTTGTGTTTTTTAGGGTTCCGTACCTCTTAAGGAAAAATAGAAACTTTAAAAGATCACTTTGTTGTCCGTCCGTCTGTCTTCTGTCTGTCTGTCTGTCAAGAGCCCTTGTCTCAGAAACATTTCCTTTAGTTACAACCCAACCCGCTACGGTCGAGCTTACAAATGCTGCAGGGTAGACAGAGGGACCTAGTGTTAAGATACTCCGTTCTCCACTTTCCGTCAAATTTCGAGGCATTGCGTATTGAAAGGCGTAATTCAATGTTGCGCTTTTGCTTAGTGCCAGAGGAGAAATAAAAATATAAATAAATAATTATTCATTCCCTCGAGTGGAGATCGAACTCACGACCGCCACGTTATAGTCACACCCTCGTGCCCCTGCGCCACTACGGCCTCGGGCCTTATTTAAATATGTAACGATTCCCACCCTCGTTCACTTTACGAGAAGCCGCTACTACTGAGTACTCAATTTGAACTAAATTACATATGTCAAGTACAGTACTCTGGCTGTGACACATTCGCATTTCCTCAACTAATTCCATATTGTTTCCAAATAAATTTCTACCGTCATTTCTATGTTTTGTAATTATGTTTTAGTTTAATTCTGATGTTTACTATATATTTTTAAGCTTCTTCGTTTGTATCTACGAAAATGGCAGCAAGCAGAAGAATTTTAGTAAGACGACACTAGTTCCATTCCCGCTTAATTTTCGAAACTACCTGTTGATTGGTGAAACTCAACATCGCGCTTTCTTTTATTACTTGAACGAGGTAATGAAAATAATTCACTCCGAGTGGGAATCGAACCCACGAACGTAAATATATGCCTCGGTCAAATAACAATCATTTTCCAATAGTCTCTACAACTGTAGCAGTCATAATTTTTTTCATAGCAATGCAGGCAAAGAGAGCCTATTGTGAAGACACTTCGCCCTCCCTTTCCATCGAATTTTAGGGGCATTGCGCTTGAGTGGCGGAATTCAACGCCGCGCTTTGCCTAGACACCAGAGCGAAGAAAAAAAATTAAATATTTAACTTCCTCGATTCCCAAATCGAACCCACAAACTGTCGCGCTTACAGTTACTGTTGTTCCCCTAAGCCACGACTGGCCTCTAAAGTATATTCATTAGGTATTTTTCTCCGTCTCTTTATCCGGCTGTATTTCCATTTGGAAATACTATAAAAAACATATTCTCCATGTTTATATTGAAGCTACATGCCACAACGAGGTGAACGATGAATAAAAGTGTATTTTAGTCGTTAACGCTACAAGTAAGTTGTTTACGCGCAGCTTATCTAACAAAAATACCCGCCTGACGCAATATACGACGGTGCTTGTGTACAGGACAGGGTGCACATATGTATAGAAATTTAAATATAACTTTTTTTAAGTTTCACGGTGTATCCCGCATGTAGCAGGGTGTTGAAACACTCCGGTTTTAGGGTTCCGTACCTTTTAAGGAAAAAGGAACCCTTATAACATCACTTTGTTATCCGTCTGTCTGTCTGTCAAGAGCTTTTCTCTCAGGAACGCTATCGAGTTAAAATTCCAACCATATACTCAAATATCGTATTTCTACATTTACTTAAAAATAAAGTTAAAGATGTTATTAAAGTTTAATTGACGACTCGAATAGAAGAGGGAGCCTAAAAAAAACTTCTTCGGGTGTCGAAACCCAACGCCCTACACTATCTTACAAAGAAAATGAAAACAAAAGTATAAAAATATAATAATCACTATAATTGAAATCGAACATGCACCTATCGCGGTTACACCCAAACATCGTCCACAACGACCACTATTTACGTCCACCATATTTTATGATACTTCAAAATAGTTTACTCGATTACATCGACTGTAGTCCAAATCGGTATAAAAGCATTACATCATAATTTAACCGAACCGATAATTTTGTTGGTATTTGTATCGATATTTCACATTACAGAGTTTATGTGCGTCAGAATTTAACAATTTCTCATTTTATAAAGATGGTAAAGCTTATTCTTAGTAGATTATTTACTATAGAGATATCTATAAAACATTATTTTATCAACTTGTAGGGAATCTAGTGTTAAGACACTCCGTTCCCCATTTTCCCCGTATACTGGAGGTATTCTATATTGAATGACGGAATTCAACGCCGCGCTACACCTCGACACTAGAGCCAAGAAATTAAAATATTAAATACTACCTACAGTACGGTAAACGAGTCGTGGCCACCCTGAAGTTAGGCTTTCTTTTGTTCATTATACATTTGGGAAAATCTTAATTGGAAATTGTAATGAAAAAATGAAAATCAAATTTTCATAGAATATACAACTATATACAATAAAAAACACATTTATATGCGTATATCGTTGAAATTTTAACTATACTTTTGTTACTTACTTGTTATTAGAAATAAATTATAGCACAAATATCTTTGAGCTACGCCACTCGGTAAAAGTAATTAGATACGTGATCGTATTTACATATAAAGAAAATAATGAAATGTAAGTTTTTTTTTTATATTATACTGCAGGCAGAGAGAATCTGGGGACCTATTGTAAAGCCATTTTCCTCTGAATTGTAAAGGTATTGCATGTTGAGTAGCGAAACTCAACGCCGCGATTTGCCTCGATACCAGAAGGAAGAAATGAAATAATTAAATATTTAATTTCCTCAATAAATATAATTTTAAAAACAATATTTATACCTATATCGAAAAGTATATATAGAGGCCAGTCCTGATACGGCAGAAGCGTGCGACTGTAAACTTGACAGGTTGTAGGTTCGACTCCCACTCGAGGAAATGAAATATTTTATATTTTCAGTTTTTCGCTCGGTAACGAGACAAAACGCGGCATTGAATTCTGCCACTATGTCACCAGAATTCAGTGGAAAGTGGAGACCGGAGTGCCCTAACACTAATTTCCCTCTACCAAACCTAATACATGCGGGATAGAGCGTGAAACTGAAAAAAAAATCAAGCTCGCCCCAGTTAGAAAATAGAAATACCAAATTCGATTGGCCTATCGGGCATTCCTTCCCACACAATAGATAAAGGATTCGATCAGGTGACCGCCGTTCGTTAGCATATTCATGACTGATTATAACTTCCCGCATACATTTGCCGCGAAACGAACTTGTCTCTCTCTGTCAATATGTGCTCATTACGTAGAGTCGGGATAAAAAGTTGTTTTTCAAATCTCAAGAGAAATTTCAGAGTTGAAAATGAATGGTGCCCAAATGTTAAATAGAAATTATTTTTGAATATCTTAGGATATTTCCTAAGATATCGTTGCGTGGTTGTCAATCGTTTGAATAATTATAGTGGTTGTGAGTTCTTATGCTGCTTGAGGCTCTCGATTTGAGGGAACATTATAATATGAGCTTCTTCGATCAATGAGGAAATCGAACCCACAGCTTGTAATAGATTAATATAATGTTTGTTACAAAAACCNTGTCAACAGAAAATGCTCATCACGTTGAATAACTTTTCCTAATTCGTTGTATTGATATCTCTTATAGATTAGGCGGGCTGCTAGGGTCTCACATCAGGTATTCGGACTATCAAAATAAATTATAGCCTATATGTTGCCGAAGACTAATAGCTATGCAACAAAAGAAGTTTCATTTAAATCTGTCCAGTAGTTTTTGAGTTAAAAAGTCACAACAGACAGACAGACAGACAAGAATTCCAAAAATCATATTTTTACCTTCTATTAGTTGTATTGAGTCCCCCTGAAGTGTTTTTTTTAGTTTATATTGAATGTACAGATTTTACCCCCTTTACAGTTTTATTATATATATAGATATAGATTACAGTATCTTTATACTTTTGTAGTTACCCTAAGTGATAGCTCACTTAGTATTCGGGATCTTTATATGTAGGCCATAAACAAAGACTAAATAGGTCCTAGGTATAGCGGGGACTGTAATAATTTTACTTTCATTTTCGTTTCTTATCTCTATTCTTTGAAAATCCGATTATTATCTAATGATAAATTTTTATTTAGAGTTTTATTACTTTATGATTATAAGTACGGAGTATAGTGAACGGAGTATCATAAGATTAGGTTCCTAGGTTCCCTTTGACTACCCCGCCATGAACAGCCTGCAGCGTGAAGATAAAAAAAGTAAAAAATACACCTTCATGCTGTACCTTTTTTTAATGTATTTTTTTTTACATTTATTTTCGACGCTTTACGCTCTTCTAAAAAAACTTTTTACACAAAATTTAAACATTTCTTAGAATAAGTAAATGATAAACTAACAGATACTTCATTAATTTTTTTTAAGTAGATTATTTTTAAAAAATGTCTTTTTTTTAGCCAAATTGTATTAGCAAGTTGTAGCGACTCAAATGAATATTATTATAGCGTTTTCCTCAATTCCGTAGTAAATTACAGGAAAATTAATTAAGTACCGGAAATATAATGCTTTATACTAAATATCTATTTCAATATAAGAATGTTATGAACTTCATTTATATAAATGAATAAATGAAAATGTTTTTAAAGGTTTATCAGTCGAATTGATAACCTCCTTTTCTTGCAGAAGTCGGTTAAAAAAAAATACTTGTACTGTAATACGTTGTGGAACTTAACGCCGCGGCTTTTTTATTGTTATAAGAGCGAAGAAATGAAAATATATCATTCTTCCAAGTGAGAATCAAATCCATAATTACCGCCTTTATATTTAGACGCAGTGACGTTATGTCATGACGACCTCTAATATAAAAATGCTTTTAAAAAAATATTCGTTAACTATGTTTTTTTTTGTCAGTATCACCCAAAAAAAATAACATTAAGATACCTGCTAAATACACCGAAGAAGTACTGAAAAAAAATCTAAATATCCATTTTGGCCTCGAGTCTAAAAAAAACAAATTTTAAATTCTACATACTTATAATAAAATCGTAACTGATCAGTGTCTGTACATGGGAGATATATAAGAAAAAATATTACTAATGTCTTGAATTAGAGTGGCATGATGTCTTGAGTATTGACACTACTTTTTCGCTAACAACCGCACTATACGCAGGATAGAGCTAAAAATAAAAACAAGACATTTGTATTTTTCCTAGCCTAGGTAACAACTAACTTTATATAACTATCTCTTTACTGGTATATTTCGCAAAGTAGTTTCGCAATGCCAATGCTAATAAATTTCCTTTTTTAGGTCCTTTCCTAAATCAAGTTAAAGCAGATTTTCTTCGAGAATAATGGGACCTGATAGTATTCACGCTGTTCCCTACGCATACGACATAACATAAGACACTCCGCTCCCATTAAGACACCCCGTTCTCTGGAGACTACTACTTACTTTGGAGACTTTTCTTCTCGTTACTCATCTTGTTTTTCTTCATTTTTGCCCGAGCTTGTTAAATAATTTATAGTCTGTGTAAGAAAAACAAAAAAACAAGTCATATATCACTACATATTTGCACATTTCCCTTTTAAGGCACGATTGTTCCTGCTTAGGAATTTATTTTCTTTGTACCTTCATTTTTTGTTACAAAATAAGGTTAGGAGGGTAGACAGAGTGAAACTGATATTCATACACTCTGTTCTCCGTTTTCTGCCCGAATTGGAATAGCGTGCGTGTACAAAAACTACTGAACAGATTTAGATGAAATTTTACAGTAACATAGCTTAAACATCAGAAGAGGCATCATAATAGGCATCATAATAGACTGCAGTTTATATAAAAAATGCGTAATTTTCCTATATTATAACTATAACTTTGAAGACTTAAACTTGTAAAGCACGCAAGCAATTAAAGAAGCCGTTTAATATTTTGTAAAGGATTGAACCTATATCGACTCGTATATCAAATTTTATATCACCATTATCATCATCAGCCTGTTCTCGTCCACTGCTGGACATAGGCCTCCAATGGCACGCCACTGAGCTCTAGCCTTTGTCCGCCACTTATATATATATTTATAATTAAATCTCCCAAAACATCCGAATCCTTTTCATTAAGGCGTACAATCTTAAGCATCATTTAATTCAGAGTCGTTACAAGGTTTTATAGCTGAAATGTCAGGCTCATAATATCGTTCATTTGCTCTGTTAGCCATATGTGGGAGCGATGACCTTTCCGTCGCCAGGGACGACTTTTTTTTATTATTTTTCTGTAATATCTATAAAATGCATGTAAATAAACTAATAAATGTTGTTTCATGAATGTCAGTCATGTCAGTCAGTATGACTCCTTAGTCAGATAAACTGACATTGTGAAAAAATATTTACTTTTATATCGTAAATAAGAAAATGACAAATAAGTAATATTTATCGACGAGTATATTAGTTTCTAAACGACCGGCCATTGGAAAAATTTCCAAGGCACTTCCACGCGACCGACTCCCTCCTTTGACAGAGGGTCCTTCATACACTTTGATCGTTACACAGTTTTCTGCAAATCTAATTTTTATAAATGACTCTCGAGCCAATTGGTATCGACTGAAGATATTATACATTAAGACATATTTCTTTGAGGCTCTCGTAGCACAGTGCTACAGTGCCTGACTACAAGCCGCTCAACACGGAATATCTCGAAAAATTAGGCAGAAAATGGAGAACGGAGTGTCTTAACACTAGATTCCTTGCTGCATGAAGCTGCAAAAACACATATGTTATCTGTATATATAAAATCGAAAGGTCACTCACTCATCCCGAAATCTCAGAAACTACAAGTGCCAGGAATCTTAAATTTTGCATACGAATTACTTATAGGACGTAGGTACTCATGGAGACAGAAATTAATAATAACGTAGTTCACGCAGGCGAAGCCGCGAGCGCGCCGCTAGTTTCTATATATAGTTAAATACAATATTACAGTCTTTTCCCAACATTTTATATGATGAATTTGCTTAAAAATGTAGGTATAACAAGTGCTTCAAATGAGTATTTAAGTTTCTCAATTAGACTCGCTTCACTTCAGTTTAGTTCTTTATTGCTGCGCTGCCTTTGAGTGTGTCAATAGAACGTTATACACTTGCATTTCTATTCCCCACTATCGTATGACGAGCATGAAAAGTAAAATGGTTGTTTGAAATCTATAAATAGACGAGAACGGAATAAAATTGTTTCTTTTGTTTGTTTTTCAACTGTTTTATCACAGCTTTAAGCGTGATACTTCTACAGTTTCCACGTGCAAAAGTATAAGTGAGTATTTTTTATTTCGGCTTTACGTTGTATCCCACAGGTTGCAGGGATAAGCACTGCATGTTGAGTGTCGGAACTCAACATAGCACTTTGCTGACCAGAGCGAAGACATGGAAATATTAAGTATTTTATTTCCTAGAATCGAACCCAGAACCGGTCGGGCTTATGAGTAAAGTCACACTTTTTGCCCCTGGGCCACGACTGGCCTCAACTTTAACTTTAACATTATGTATTTAATTTTAATACAATGTGGATAGAAGGATAAATTAAATTTAATAAGCAGAATGTGTCAGACAATGGCGCCCAGCCGCGTCAATCATCGGCCGCCCGCCGCCGCCGGCACTAATTGTCACTTCATAGTAAGCTATTTAGATTAATTGTTTTATTTTCTTATAGAAAATTGGTATATCTTATGGTATATCTTGGTATGTCTTATGGTGGTGGTGTTTGAAAATTGGTGGTTATCTTTATAGAGGCCAATATAGGCGCAGGGGCACAAGTGTATGACTGTAAAGGCGACAGGTTGTGGTTTCGATGTTTACTTGAGGAAATGAAGTATTCAATATTGTCTTTTCTTCCTTCTGGCCACGAGTCTGCACTATGTTTTTTATAATTTTTAATTATAAGACCATATCTTGGATAATAGTTCAGTACAGTTCAGTTCAGTTCAGGTATCGAGAGGCATATGGATATAGAAGAATCTTTATAAAATAAAATTTTAAAAAATCACGAAGTATCCTGCATGTAGTAAACAGAGAGCTCAGTGCTAAGACACTCCGTTGTCCACTTTCCGCCCAATATTCAATATATTGCGTATTGAGTGGCGGAATTCATCGCAGTGCTTTATTTTGTTACCAGAGCGAGGTCATCATTTATTTACAAAACGCTACTCCATGACGGCCTTAATATATATATTTTTTTCATTGAAATAAAAATTAGCTTCACGCTGTATCCCGCACACAGCAGGTTAGACAGAGGGATTTCAAGTATATTAAAAGGCATTAATTATTTATTTTGCACCATTTAAACGCACCTTACAAAACCGCTCACACCAGATCAAAAACAATAATTTATTATTTTATCAAACAAAACAACGTACAAAGGGAATTTGTATTGAATTATAAATAATATAAATCGACTAGAAGTATATAACTCTCGCTTACCTTAAGTTAGTAATTCCTTTTGATGTGTTAATTTCATTGCCTTCATCTCTTAGATATCTGAAACAATAAAAGGGTTCGTTGTAGATTATTTAGTAATTTATTTCGGAAAATTTATATCTTTATTTAATAATTAAACCGTTTTATGCTATTGTCATTTCCATTGTCCTTTACGGCTATACCTACATACGAATATATGGGGATGGATGGATAAAGATATGTAGATATATACAGGATGGAACTGTCAGCACCACTTTAAATGAAACCATAGCTTTAACTACTCTATAAAAGCCTAATATAATTCAGAAAAAAAAAATTCCCAAAAATAAAAAAGTTATTTTTTCAAACGCCATTTGTAAAGTATAACATAGGCACGCACACACTTATCTGTCAAAGCGGCAACGTCGCACACGTATGTGTGCGTCACACGAAATACAGGTATGGATAAAAATCGTGAAATGAAAAGAAAATCCTACGTCCAAACTGTTGAAGTACCTTGATTAATTTCTTTAGTTTTGGGTTTGAAATATTTTACCCTATATTTTTTGAATAATATAAATGGTTTTCAAAGTTTTGCTTATTTTAAATTCGATAATACTATGGTAACGTGGTGTATTGTATTTAGCTATAGACGACGGTCGTAGGTTGAATTAATTTTCATAGTCAACATTTAAACATTTTCCTTGGCCTATCGAAAGTAAAACATATCACGGGAAAGAATATCTGGCGGAAAGTTAACCGTCGCCACTTGAAGAATATTTGTTGCAATTAGTGATAATATAAGAAAAAAAATGCAAATTTAAAATTGTATAACTAAAATGTTAGAGTAGACAGTAAAGTCTCAGGCGAATTACCCCAACTTATTAACATTATTATAAATCTTATCTAAAGCATTGTAAATTTAGTATTATTCCCAAAGTACACGAAGCAGTTACCATGAAATTTTGGTTCACTATAAATTTTAAATGGTTTATTATCAGTGCCTTAGACTTTCGTCAATAATATGTGAATTTGATAACATTAGGAAGGGACTCAATTTGAAAGTATATCAAATTATTTGGGAACCTCGTACCCTTACTGTTCTAACTATTTTTGAACACCGCAGAGTCCCTGGTACTTTTCGTTAAGATGAATGTATAATCAAAAAAATACAATACGCTTCAGAACTTCACAGCCGAATTATCAAGGCATTGCGTGTTGAGTGGCGAAAAGTGGCGGAACTCAACGCCGCGGTGTGTCTCAAAAACAAAGATAAGAAATGAAAATATCAAATATTTCATTTTCTCGAATGAGAATCGGATCCCACAACTTGTCGCACTTACATATAGCTTTGGCCCCTGCGCCACGACTGGACTCAAAAAAATGCAAAATTAAAAGAAATTTCATTATTTTCTATCATTATTTCTTCATTATTTTCTTCCATAATTTTCATTATTTTCTCCATAATTTTCAATAAAAACAAAAAGTGGTACAATTTCTATTGTGTCTGTGTCTACACGAGTACTAGACATGAATGCGCGACCTTCAACGTTATAGAGACCGATGTATAGATAAGCAAACGATCGTAGGACACGAGACATTGTCTTTTTTTAAATCCAAAATAATATTACAAGGTAAATATTATTCTTCTGTTAGAAACCATTGTGGAGAATTGTGGAGAATTCCTTATTTTTTTTTTTCATCTTCATGCCGTATCTCGCGCATAGCAAGATTGACATAGGGAAACTAATATTTAAGACATTTCCTTCTCCATTTTCTGAAGAATTTTTGAGATTGCGTGTTGAGAAGAACTCAACGCCGCGTCAAAGCGGAGAAATGAGAATATTAAATATTTCATTCCCCCGAATAAGAATCGAACTCAGAACCATTGCGTTTACAGTGACACGCGCGTGCTCCTACGCCACCACAGACTCTCTATTCCTATTCAGAATTATTATTTTTTTATTTCTCCCTTTTTGCGCTAGTATGTTGAGTGAACGAAAAACCTAAATTTTTCTATAGAAATTAAAGTAAATGATAATAAAAAACATTGTAAGTCTTAGAATACTTGACCAACAATTTGCAAAGCTATTAAGTTTCTCAAACTTTCGCCATTTCTGAAATTGCCTTATTCTACGTCATCTAGTTGCAATATCCGTCGCTCTGTGGCCTTTCCTCTTCAATGGTTTCTACAATTTGTTTCAATTTCCTGAAAAATATAATTTTGTCATTTTTTTACTGTATTTCAATATTGAAATAGCCAGATGGCGACAGAGTTTTACGCTTTCTTTATTTCTCATTTGAATTTGTAATACAGCGGTAGTAGACTTTTTTTAAAACTGATTTTATTATTATTATTTTTTATTTCAACATAATATTGAAAATTGTTATATATCAAATAATTTAAAAAAAACAAGCACAAAGAAACAAACAAAAGAGTGACATTTATTTTCGTGACTATTGTTTATATTTTCCGCATTTACCGATACACGAATATAAAATTTCAAGTCGAATTAAAAGACCTTTTTCATATGGGTCCACATATATTTATTATGTTTATCATAAAAATTATATAACTGTAAAACTTCTAGAAAACAAATCTTAAAACAGAATGAATGAAATAAAAATATCATACTTTTAAGGCTGAAATTAAATTCCCTGATTACTGAGAAAAATTATTAATTAATTATTCTTAAAAAATAAACCAATTATTCCTATAGGACCGCCGAAAATAAAAATAAACAATAACAAATATTAATTTTATTACATTTTATACACTATAATGAAATTTCTCATATATATAGCGTTAATTAATATTCTTCTCGTACATACATCAAACTTGTGCCTTTTGATACTAACTCTTATTTTTATAACTTTACGGTCTTTATTCCAACAACAGATAATTAGCTTTACCGCCCATTATTTCAATTAAAAGAGTCAATTAAAATTTTATTGCGTTGTTATACATTTTTGATGGAACTCTATCGACAAAGAAATTAAATTAAATGTCCATTTTTTAAAAGAATCGTAATATTTTATTAACATTTCTTTATCAACAATTTTATCGTTTCCACACTAAAAAGAGACATAGATTATAATTATTAATTTCAAATTTTGTAAGTCATAGTCAATATTAATATAATTTAAAATATTTAACTTTTCTAAAAGTTTTCTTTTAGATTTTGGATTATATCGATAAATAATTTGGACGCAAAATATAAAAATGCTTGAATTTAAAAAAGTTTTTTTTTTCTAAATTATTTAAAAGTAACTAAAATATGATTTAATATTGATTTAAATTTTAATTTAACTATAATGTAGGTCAAAGTAGGCGAATTATCTATTTATTCTTATGTCTACATTCTACATAGAAAACATCGTAGCATAGTCTACGCCGTAGCCCTTTTATCTATTAAGTATAGAATGTATTTTTTATCGTTTGTTAGCTTTACGCTGTATTCCGCACGTAGCAGGGTAGATAGAGGTATCCTGGGAATCTAGTGTTAAGATATTCCGTTCCCAGTAAAATATTTGTGTTCCCTATTTAGCGCTAATTCTGGGGGCACTGTGTGTTGAGCCTATATATAGTTTTCCTCAAAAATAGACCTTCTAACGCAAAAATATATTTTCTTTCCACCAGCATACAGACTCGTCATCTTTATTTTAACTAATAATATTTAATTGAATTTCCATGTATTACTCTCTAAATTAAACTGCCTAAACTAAATCGAACTTAGAACTTCCAACCGCGTCTCCAATAACTAACTCAGTAAGCACTGAACAGCGAAAACAAGACGATAATTACAATGCCTTTGATTTATATGTAATGTCGTATAACATAAAGCGCCATTCCTCTAAGACAAATGACGATAATTGGGATCGTGATCCGAACCAATTATTAGGCATTATTGTATGTAATTAAATCGTATATAGTATATAGGTTATAGTTATTATTGGCGAAAATATTATAGTATACTAGCGGACGCGCGCAGCTTCGCCTGCTCATTGGCACCCTTAGGGGGTAAATTCTTATAAACCGTGAAATACATGTTCAATAAAATATTTTTTGAGTCTGAATATATAATTTTATAAAAATTGCCGATACGTAAATGCCGATCTAAAATTTTTTCTATACAAACTTTCAACCCCTATTTCACGCCTTTAGGGTAAAAATTTTTCAAAATCCCTTCTTAGTGGATTATTTCCAGATTACGAAAGTAAGCATCTGTCCAAATTTAACGTTTCTACCATCAGCGGTTACGGCTGTGCGTGCGTCTTACCTCAGTCAGTGAGGACAAGTCCTTTTATATATATAGATAACGAATACGAATTCTTTGCGTATATTATACAAGTGTTGTTGCAAGTGTTTTGAGGCCGTGATGGTGAATTGGCAGAGCGTCTGACTGTAAACTTGACGATTGTAGATTCAATTCTCTCTGGGGGGTAAGAATTATTTTATTTTGTTCCACTTCCAACTTGACACGTAATGTCTTGAAAATTAGGCAGACAGTGGAAACCAGAGTGTCCCATTACTAGGTTCCTTCTACCTACCATGCTGTATGCGGATAATAGTGTGAAGCTGGAAAAGTTACGGCATTATATATTTTTTTCTATATTTTGACGTTAAATGTACAAATATCCCAATAAAATCAATAAAATTATTTATAAAATAGAATACTTTCTTGCTAAATGATTAATCTTTCTAATGCTTTTCGGGCAGAGCTTTGCAAAAGTTTTCTTACAGAGGTCCTAACAATAAACGAAAAGGTCCCCACAAAATTCACAATATTCAAGCTATTTCACAGTAGCGGCGTGCTTGTAAGACATGAGCCTATTAATACTTTCAAGGAGGTTGTATTTATAATTTCCGCGTAAATCTAAAACATTGTGTGTTGAGTAGCAGTACTTAAAGCCGCGTTCTGTCTCACCTGAAAGTAGAAGAGGTGAAAGAAATATCTTTCTCCAGAACTTCAGAACGAGGATCTAGGTCATAACCATCGAGTCAAACAAAAGCTCAAAATTTCATATGAAAATCAAGTGACATATTAAATTAAAAAGGGAAGGCTGAGGGAGCCTGGGAACCTAGTGTTAAGACTTAATTTGAATTCTTAAGGCATTGCCCATTTTGCACATTTTGCCTCGTTACCAGAAAAATTCAGGCCGAAAGTGTCTAACACTCTAACACTCTTTTCTCTCCGCTTACCTGTCAAGAAAATCACCTACTATACTCTAAATAAAAGTAAATAAAAGTAGCAAAACAATTCAAAGTAAAATCCTATGTTCGTTCAACCACTACATTGGAAAAGGTAAATAATATTGACCCATTTTGTTTAGAAACCTAGAACGAAGTACTGTTGTATTGTTCAAACTAAAATCTTTATAGACTTCAATTTAATGTTCTTTTAGAAATACAATCTTTCTTCGCTTTTATACGTAACATTTTCTACACATTATAAATTAATGTTTGCTTTTCATTCCAAATGAACCTGATTTGATGTGGTTTTTGTAGGTCCAAGTTTTATTGTAAGAGGCCGGTTAAACGAGACAGATTATGGGTTCGATTTCCACTCGCGGAATATTTTCATTTCCTCGCTCTGGTAACAGCAGCTCGGGGTGTTGAGTCCCTCCACTCAACACGCAATACCTCAAGAGTTCGTCACGAAATGGGAACGGAATGTATTAACACTACTTTCTCAGGTTCTATATAGGCATAGTTCTATATATGCCTGCTTAGTTTGACATACACAGTGAAGCTATATTTAATTTTCATTTCTTATGTTCGCGACACCAGAGTGATGAAATGAAAATATTAAATGTTTCATTTCCTCGAGTGGGAATCGAACCCATAGTCTTACATATATATTTTGCGAACCACAGGAGACTAAGAACAACACTGCATGTGGAGTGGAGGAAATCAACGCCAAATTAATTGATTTAAACATTTTTATTTAAAAAGCTATTTGAAATTACTTTATGCGCTTAACTAAGCTTAATAAAAGTTTGATATAACATATATAGACATAATATCGACCACATTATTTCATATATTCCATTTAAGACATCAAATGGGAAGCCTCATTTTTTCTCATTTCCATAAGAATTTCGGGAAAGGATCTCTCCTCACCTACGTCCCCTAAAAGCGAGATTTAAAATTTCAAAATCCAATATCTTCGTTTGTGCGTTGTCTGTAAGTCACTCAGTGATGGATGAGATAATTCATACAATAAATAACAAGAAAGGTACCGTTTTAAATTAAACTATTCATCTTCAACAACGACCCCTATATATTTCTCCTCCCCTCTTTTAACCAAATTGAAATATAGAAGTGGACTTAATGTCAGTTTTAAACTTTTGCCATTTATATTGGCTTAAACGGTGTGCCATTTACGTGTGCTTTAACCTCGTGAAAATAGATATTTTCTACATATATTTCGAAACTTTAAAAAAATTACAATATAAAATAGTTTGTGTTTGTTTTATTTTGTATTCAAAATAACATGTATGTATATGCCAATAGAATATAAATGTGTATATGATATAGAATGAGTTATTGTCTTTTTTGCCCTGGCAAGACAAGGCGTAGTCAGATTTCCACTGCCAACTTTGCTATATAAATGTGGAATAATAAAAAAAAACGAAATAATTAACGGAAAATAATAATAATTACAATGAGAAATTAATTAATCATTTATATTAATGACGTACTCGTAATATACTTAAAAGAAATAGTCTATGGACTGTTTACACTATGAGGTAAGCTAAATAAAAAAAATGGACTATACTAGAACATAACCTCTAAAGCTTCATAATATACGTTCACTCGAGTGTTAACTTTCAATGTCAAGCTTCTATTGCACTTCTAAAAAAACATTGTACTCGTACAGTTTTACCCGGAGAGCACCTCGACGCAGCACATTGTCCACCAAAGCGGGGAAATTAAGTTAATAAAATATTTAGTTATGAATTCACCTGAGTGCAAAGCGTGGGACTGTAAACGTGACGGTAGTGGGTTCGATTCTCCCTCTCTGACTCTGGGAAGGGCGCAAAGCGGCGTTCAGTTCCACCACTCAATACGCAATACCTCTATAATTCGACAGAATGTGAAACGACATGTACTAATGAGGAACGGAGTATCTTAACATTTCCTCTGGTTACCATGCTATGTGCAAATTACAGCGTGGACCTATCCCGAGTCGAAATCGAACCCATAACCATCGAGTTTACAGTCAAATACCATCCCACTATACCACGACATCCTCAAATTTGCATACCTCTACCATAAATCTATATAAAACGTGACCAAAACCACGTAAATACTCTAGAGAATAAACTTATCAGTACACATTCTTGCAAACACATACTTCCTTCCCATTACACGGTACCATCAATCACTTATAACAACGCCATAATAAAATTACTAAACTCACCAACCAAAGTTACGAACGCCTATTAGGGAAGTTCGGGAACCTTTTGTTCCTATTATTGGCAAAAATTATTTACCGTAGTCACTTAGCACACCACTTTACTATACGATAAGAACAACTTGTTAGCAACTCCTACTTGAAGCGACACGACCGCGCGAACTGAAGTCCCATAGAAAACTGAAATCTGAAAACCGTCGTTTCTATATATCATTTAGAAGGGAAATAATAATCGTTTCACATACAATGCTCGTTGGCTATATATAGTGTAAAAGCTTGTAGAATTAAAACGTCAATGGATTTTGAGATGGGCGTTCGGTCGTTGTTTTTCGTAATTAATTCGACAGCTTTCCTTATCTATACGAGTGATAAGATGTGAACTTCCAAACGATTTTCCCTAACTTTTTCCCTAGCTAAGTGACAATACATTTACTCGAAGCTGACAACAGTGATTTATGGGTTTTTTATATAGGTTTTTTATGTGATTTGGTAAAAATCACATATATCATTTACATATGTATGTATATTATTTTTTTGGGTCTACGCTATAACCCGTGCATAGAAAGGGTCCTTTCGTTCCCCATTTTCCGCCGAATACTAGACGCATTGCGTGTTAAGTGGTGGTGGAATTCAACGCCGCGCTCTAACGCCGCATACACAATATATACTAACTTTAGATGCTGCTAATATATAAAAAAACCTTTTTTCTTACTGTCCTTCCACGTTTTAGGTAATGAAATACACCCGTCTTTGTTTAACCATATCGAAGACCCGTATTTTGAAATATAATTTTCCTTATATGTATTGAATATGAATCGGCAATTATTACAGTCCACCAGCTGTGTTACACGAGCACTGTGACATTTGATTCATTTTTAAAATGTATATAAAGTATTATTTTATATGTTCACTTCAGCTTCACGCTGTATCCCGCACACTGCAGAGTAGGCAGAGGAAACCTAGTGTTAAGTCCGTTCCCCACTTTCTTCCGAATTCTGGAGGCATTGCGTGTTGAGTGGCAGAACTCAACACCAGACACCAGAGCATATTCGTAAATAAATATTTCACTTCCTCGAGTGAGGATCGAACCCACAACCATCGCGTTACAGTCGCATATAGCTGAAAAAGCAGAGGTTGCCAACGAAGACAAACCGTCACAATTAAGACATCCCCTTCCCCACTTTCTGCTGGTTTCTGAGACACTGTGTATTGGCAGAACTCAACCCCGCGCTTGGACTTGTTACCAGAATAATGAATTGAAAATATTCGGTCGGCGGTCTTTATATTCATTTTTGTTAAATTTTATAAAAAAAAACATCGAAATTATTTTGTATTTAGTTCACGTAAACAAATCGTGCTGGTGTCATTCAACGTAGACAAACAAATCTAAATATATGTATGTCATAATGTTTTAACTGGAGGCATAGAAAACAAATTAATAAATATATTCGAGGCTGTTATGGTGCAGTGGAATAGCGTCCATCTGTAAATTCTATGGTGGTGGGTTCATTATCCAAATGGGGAAATTATTTTATATAAATCATTTTCAATTACAATGCATTTGTCTTGAAAATTGTGTAAAGGAATGTCTTAAAAATAGGATTATTTTTATTATTCTTATACCCTTTGTTCTGAATTTAGGGACAATATGGCGGCAGAAATCAATCCTGTAAATCAATGCTGTTAGCTTAAGTAAATCCGAGAATAAAAAATATTTTGTAAATAAAATTATTGTTTTTAAAAGAAATAGATCATTTCACTATTGTTTAAGCGAAAGACTGTAAGCGACAGGTTGTGGATTCGATTTGGAAGGACTTGAATTATTTATTATTTTATTTCCTCGCTCTGGTCAAACACACAAATCGAACCCACACCTTGTCACCACACGTTTGTGTCCCTGAGCCACGACTGGCATCAAACTTCTTTCTTATAAAACTTTCAAACTTGATCTAAATGGAAACCGCAATGAGTCTCTCCGCTATAGGTACGTTTACATATTTATTTAAGGTACCTCCTCTTAGTTAGGCAAGTTAGCTTTTTCCAGTTTCTTTCTTTTTCCCGCATATTACTCCCAATTTCGGAAACATTGAAAGTAGCATAACATAAGCAACTAATTTAATAATACTAACTAATTTAATAATACTTTTTTCATTATTTGCACATAATTTTATCATTAGGAAAGGTCAGTACCGTCAGCCTGATAATGAATTAATCTACCAAAAATAAAAAAGTAATCAATACAAATAACCACATTTCCCTTACGCCATTCAAATGAAAGCTTTGACGGAGGTCGTCATACAAAGCACACGTCATGTCTATTCTGGGCTTCATCAGCTTATCAGCGACGTGGGCATTTATCAATAGGGTTACCATGTCAGATAATTATGTTTGACATGGAAAAACTATCCGTCTATAATGGTTACCTTTTACTAATGAACTCTTTATCGAAAAGGAGGGGGGTAGCAGGAAAATAACGAGATTTCATAAGCGGGAGATGAAGGAGGAGATCGAGATTTCATTATTTTTCTAGATTTTTTTAACTTAGTATTTCATATACTCGAGTGCGAAACGAACCCACAGCCAGTCAACTTTGCAGTCACACTTTGTGCCTCTATTTAGAAATATTTATTTCAATTTATATTTCCATTTCTTCAATCTGGTGTCGAGGCAAAGCTCGGCGTTGAGTCCTCCTCAACACGCAATGCCTCCAGAATTCTGCAGAAAATGGGGAACGGAGTAACTTAACACTCTGCCTACCCTGCTGTGTGCGGGGTACAGCGTGAAGTTGATTATTATTATTCTAAATTCTATTAAATGATAATTAATCTATTAAACAGCCATTAATTATCACAAAGGCAGTAAAAAATATAATATAAGATTTAGGTACATATATAAATTACTGGTCGCCATTTTACTTACGGAATCCGCTTGGTAAGGTCTAGCCATAGTCGTAATGAACGAAAAATATTATATATTTAATATGATTCTAAGTTACTATCTTATACTCAGCTTTTTATATACATTTTGCATTTCTACTCAGTACAGGCACAGTGGGAAAGCGTCTGGCTGGAATGTAATGGTAGCGGGTTCGAAGCCGCAAAGAAAAAAACAATTTATTACTATTACGTTTTGACATTTTAAAGACAAAACGTGTCATAGAGTTTCGTCACTCAACACGTCAATTCAATGTCTTAAATAATAAGCGGAAAGTACCCTCTGTCCACACTGCTGTACGCAGGTTATAGTACAAAGCGACTTTTTAATCTAACGTTATATATACCTATTCTTAACAAAAACCAATAATTACATTTACAAAATAATTACACATATATAGTTGTTTTCATCAAATTTCAATAATTATAATGAAGGTGACACTAAATTCGGATGCTCAATTACCGAGTAATTGGGTCAAGCTATTTAAGATACTTTCATTACACCGAGAGCCTTTCATAAAACGACGGAAACGGAATCGTTAAGAACTCTTATGACGATGCCTAAACAAACAAGTTTAATTAATTAGATACATTTTCTTGGAGTTTTAGGTATGGGTTCGAATCCAATAAAAAATGTGTTGAATCTACTGCTGTTGGTATTTATTGTTTTATTAGTTCTTAGATCTTCACACGCGTGGTTAAATGGAAATAGCTGAAAATATATAAATTCTTAGTATAGGAGGCAACTTGGACCACGGATTACACCGAAGTTATTAACGTCATCTACTAACGTATAGTCCTCTTTAATAAATGTCACCAACCGAAAAGAACCGTAGAATAGTAATTCCTAGGAATTACCAGGACTGATAAAACCATGGAACATGGACACCTACTGTTAAGACACTTCGTTCCCATTAAGACACTTCTATTCCTTCACTTTTCGTCGAATGTTGGAGCCATTGTGTGTTAAGCGGAGTACGACGGAAAATGGGGAACGGAGTATCTTAACACCTACCTAGGGAACCTATTCCCTTTGCCTTTCCTGCTGTATGCAGGATACAACGAGAAGTGAAAAGAAAACACATCATTGAACTGGGTAAAAATGTTATTATAACAAAGAAATGCATAATAAAGAAAGAAAGTAGCACAAAAATATTTGAAGCTAAAAAAACTGCATGATCTCTACTAATAGTAATTTCACGAGAAAATAATTGCCGATGCAAAAATACAGAAATTTCGCAAATAAACTCTGTTCAGAATCGGGTAAAAAGATAAATTTGAAGTTTCAATGGATCACTTTCCCCCAACGTTAAGAGTTTTAGTTGAAACATATAGTTCTACAAATTTAAGTGAAATTTGTGAGGAGAAGTACTACAAGAGTTGCTTTTATAACAGTTATTTAGAGTGCGTTTAAAAGGACTCTAATTCCCTTACCTGGGCACTGGTTTGAAATTATGAAATTTCACATATTACTATGACCATTATTTCTTAGCTTTATGCTGTATTCAGCACATAGGAAGGGAACCTGGGAACCTAGTAATAAGACATGCCACTTCTTCTAAGACACTTTCGTTCTCCCCATTCCAACCGTATTCTGGAGGCATTGCGTGTGATGTGAGTGGCAAAACTCAACGCCGCGGTTTGTCTCCTTAGCAGAGCTAGAGAATAAAAAAATTAAATATTTCATTACCTCGAGTGGGAATCAAATACACAACCTAATGAGTTAACATATAATTTTTACTTTTAACAATAAAACGTAATTTAATTACGTCATTTCCCCAACACAGACTACCTATGATTTAGAAATAATCCTCAAAAGAAGCAATTTATGTTACACAATGTTTTTCTGAACTGCGACCTTCTCAAGTAGAGAACAGTCCTGTCTTATAATTTAAAAACAAATAACATTAAAACGTACACAAAGCGAGACATATAATGAAAACATGAAATTTGAAATTAAGAAAATCTCTCTAATTTCTTCGAATAAAGCTTAGGTGGAAGGTATAACATCTTCAACCTATTATTATATTATATGAAAAGGCAGAGTTTTTAATATTGAATTTTACAAGTTTTAGCGTTATTATTTTTTTATTTTCTATATAAATGTACACTCTCTGATCATTTTTCGAGAAACTGCCCGTAGAGTGGCGGAACCCAACGCTGCGCTTATTTATGCTACCAGTGAGTGATTAAAAATAATTCATCCCTCCGAGTCGTCCAAATTTCGACGTGACAACGACCTTGAAGGAAAAAATTTTACTTAAATACCAAAAATATCTAAGGCTACCTTATAATTAATACATTTTTTTACCGCTTCACGCTGTATCTCGCACACAGCAGGTTAAGCAGAGGGAAAGACATTTCATTCCTCATTTTCCGCTGAAGTAGGTAAAATTCACAAAATATAAATAATAATAAATGGACTCAAATATTATCTATGATATCTTTCGGACTCCCACGCGTACTAGCTAAAACGTGTGTAACCCACACAATTACAATTATCATTCTGATACTATAGTACTTATATATACTTTATATAAAGGCCGTTGGGACAAATGGTATGGCTTTAGCACTACGGGTAGGGGTTCTAATCCCATTCAAATAAGTAACTCAAAATTTAAAAAAACACTTTTATCACTGTAAAACATACGAATAGTGTAAGATTTGACCTCACTACCTCATTATATTAATAAATAATAATAATGTCAATAAAAATTATAATAAATAATAATAAGTAATTAAAAGAAATCAGTGAAATCAACCTTAAAATAACATTTCCATTGCCATAAAAACATTGTAAATAGAAACTAAATTAATAAAAACCGTAAAGTAGTATCGCCCCAACTTAGAAGTATCTATATAAAACTCAACGAGGGGTAAACACACGAAATGTGGGGGGGAGCAGTAGTTAAAGTTTATCATCGAAAGAGACTGGACCTTGGCTATCATACCTTCCTATACAATGTAATAGCTTAAACAGGGTTGACAGTGACAAAAATAGAGAGGAGAAAAATTAAAAATATATTTCCTCTTTCTACGACAAAAATATATTTTATAGATGTTTTTATTCTTTTATAACTTTTCAAGTAATAAATGTATATAAACCGCTATAAAACGTAAAACAGTCCCTGATTCGCTATTTTTAGTCACCGTCTATGTCTGTAGGTGTTATAAAAGAATACAAAAAGAAATAAGTTAACTTATCTATGCTGTATCTCTAGCGGGGTAGTCGGAGAGAACGGAGGAACGCTACGGTCTCTACTTAGGGGGAACAACGGAACAGAAAAAAATCCTTTAAAAAATTTTCTAATTCTATTATATAATTTTATTTTGTTTATTATAATAAGGGAAGCGTGTAAGCAGTTGGGTCTACGAAAAACTACTAATGAAAAACAATGATTTTAGATTTCATCACTTAAAAAAAATTGGACAGTCAAAACAAAGGATTGGTGAGTTCCGCCAAGCAACATGCAACGCCTCCATAATTCAACGGAAAGCGGAGAACGGAACTGTTTTATAGGAACAGAGTGTCTTAACACTAAATTCTCAAATACCCTCAGCTTACCCTAATATATGCGGTAGGCATCGTGTACACAAAAAAACAATTGAAAGGGAAAATTGAGACGAATGTATCGTGCACACTTGCATACGTTTTAAGATTAATATGGTAGTTTCTGGTCTAGTCGCCACCAAACATAAAATATTTTTTAAATTTAAATAAAAATATCGTATAAAAAACAATAAAATATTAAAATTTAATAAAATGTCTATTTTAACTAAAATTATCGGTAATGGTACCGAAGCTTCACAGAGAATTGAGTGTATAAAGTTGATTAAATATGCTGAAAACATGTTCCCAGCTCCAGCACACTCGTTAAGGATTTATATTAAATTGCATTCCGGCCTATTGCGTGGCGTGATTGAGTGCGGAATATTTAAAAATAGTAAATTAAAAGTAAATAGACATTTCTTAATTTCGTTTTAATTAATAGTTTATATTTATTATATTAGCATGAGTTATCTGGGATTAAAAAATAAAATCTTTATTTATTTTTCACGTGGGTTTCGAGGCGCAGAGTCAAAAGCAACTATAAAAGCGACGGTTGTGGACTTAAATCCCCTTAGGAGGAATGAATAATTAATTAACTCCATGTCAGATGATAGGATGATAGAAAATTATTTTTATTATTGATATATTTATGTAATTAGTTATATTAATTTACATAACTTCATATAATGTGTGTTTTATGTATTTATATTACAATATTAAAGAACATAAAGTTAAGAACTAGAATATAGCTTAGTGTCCTTAGTTCATATCCCGGCACGTTCAAATTTCATTCTTAATGTCCACAACGTACATTACCGGTTTCTTTATTATAACTTTCAATATTTAACACGTCATGTCTATAAGCTTTTTAAAAATAAAGGAGAATATTAAATATTTATAAAAAAACGTGGCAACCCTTTCCCTTTCAGCCAATAGCCTGTGATAGCGAAGCGTGAATGACTGTCTGCCGTCACTAGAAGGTACTTGTCGCGTGAGACGGTAAGTGTCCATACAAAGTTAATTAATATTACGTGACTTGTCGCGTGATAAAGTTAGTTTAAATTACTATTTTCTTAATATTGATGGTCTTACTAATGAAATGCTAAACAAAATATAATATAGTCTAAGTTTTAAAAAATATCTAGTTTTTGCACTTGGCTAAAAATAAGCAAGTTTTAAGGGAAAACAAATATTATTAATAAAAAACATTTTTATTCTGTGACTAAGTGAAAATAATTAATTAAATAATAATGTGTTAAATAATAAGTCAGGTATAGAGTTAAAATAACAATAAAACCGAAGAAATTTAACATCAGACAATTTAAATGTTGTCACAAATATTTACAAAATCATAAGAGAAATACTAAAAGAAAACTAAATGAAATACTGATTGCCGATAACAAATAAAAAATATTATTAAAAACTATGACAACATAATTGACAGAACCCAAAACAAGCAATTTTCCATGAAATGTTCTATACCAGAAAAAACAAAACAATATAAATTTCTTTCTTTTAATAATTTTATGTTGAATCAAAATTGTGAAGGGACAGGTAAGGTATAATAATTCTGTTTGAAATAAATTAATTATAAAAGTTTTATAATTTTTGAGTGCAGACCTTATTTCTATTCTGAATAATACTTTGAGTAGGGTGAAAGGAATGTATATGACAAGTACCGATGGAGTGGATCGTGGCGCCGGGAGACAGGGTCGGAGAGTAAACGCGACGGTTATGGGTTCCTTCCCCACTAAAAGAACTAAATATACTTATTTTCATGTCTTGAAAGTAGTGAACGGAGTGTCTTGACACTAGGATCTGTTTACATAACCAGCTCCATATAGGGAATACAGCATAGAGCTAAAAAAAGTTGCAATTTCAAATTAAAAGTTTTATTCTGTTAGATGTTTCTAATATACTTACTATTAATATACACACTGTTGAATTTTGAAACATAAAATTCGAACAGAATACTCTATGCTCTCCTCATATAATACAACACAACGTGAGAGTCCAAAAAAGGTAAAGAAGTCAAGAAGACCTGGTTACGATTCTTGGTCATACACTATTCCAGTACTTCATTTATGGATGTAGAGAACTCCATTTATTTGTATGTCACATGTGGTTACCACAAGACAGTAATGGAATAAGTTTCGTTACAGTCGTTGCACTACTTTAGAAGGACTTTTTATTTCTGACTTGCTGTTTTCTGGGAATATCAGCTGAAGCTTGGTTTGTTCTAGTTCACTGAAAAATTTATATACAAAGAAAGATTATCTAAGTCAAAATCTACGGCTCTGCCAGGTTGTGAAAAGGTAATAGCTAACAAAGAGAGTTGTACACTTTAAAGCCAGTCGTGGCGCAGGTGGACAAGCGTGCAGGCGACAGGTTGTAGGTTCTATTTCTACTCGAGGAAATGAAATACATAAACGTTTACATCCTGTTTTACTATGCTACAGCCAAAAATAACGAAATTTTAAAAAGCATATTTCTTGTCTCTCACAAAAAAATAAATTTAATGTATAATTATAAAATTTTTTTTAGTTATATATAATTTAGATTTAATTACAGCGTAGCACGTCGCCTTGCGTCGCATTACAACCCTCTACTCCACTATGATCCCGCCGTGAATGTAAAATACCCACTTAGTAGGTTGCTAATGGGATGAATACTTATTTGTGTAAATTGAAAACAGTTGTTATTCATAATAATTTTAAAAATTATTAAAATATTATTAGCTCCACGTTGTATACCATTACCAACAGTAAAGTAGGCAGAGGGAACCTATTATTAAAACATTCCGTTCTCCATTTTCCACAGAATTTTCAAAGCGATTGCCTCAACACCAAAGCGAAGAAATGAAAATATTTCACTTCCTCGAGTGGGAATCGAACCCACTACCTAATGCGCTTACAGTCACACTTCGTGCCCCTACGCCACGCCTGGTGGATGACCTTAATTTATTAGTTTAATTATTTAAACTAATAAATCGTAAATAGTATGTGAAATTTAATTAACACGCTATGTACTTGCGGCAGACTGCAACCAACAAAGCTTTTAGTCACACTGGCTGTTAGTTGAGATGTGTTGGTATGGTATAATTAAATTATCTGTAAAACACGAGTATGTAGAATTAATTGAAATATCTTCAATATAGTATTGTTTTTTTTTTGTTTTCTGTATCCCGCATATAGAGGGAGACTAGTGTTAAGACACTCCGCTCCCCACTCTCCGTCGAATCCGGATGGCAATGTGTGGCGGAACTCAACGCCGCGCTTTCGCTCTACATCCACAGCGAAGGAATAAATATATTAAATATTTCGTTTCCTAGAGTGGGGATCGAACCCACTACCTGTCGCGTTTATAATTACACTATTGTGCCCCTGAACGTCGACTAATTTGATGTTGATGAAATTAATCTTGTATTAATTGAGTCAATATTCTTCCTTAGATTTTTGTACATAAAAAAAATCGAACCTACACCCACCGTGCAACGTCACAAAAATTCCACTGTACAATCAATTCTTTAAAACAATTAAAACTATACAATTTCGCAAAATGATACACGCTACCAACATTCCCTAACGACTCATTGTTCAAGTTAAACGAAGAAATAAGTGGAGACGCTCGTAAAGTCTTGGGTTGCGAGACCATTACAGTGCAGTAGGAGCTCCTTTCTTACATTTTCTATTTAGTGGATGCTATTAAAAGTTCTTTTGCCCTTTGTTAAAGTTGCAAGTTCATTTAAGTTTTGATTAAGGAAAAATTTGATGGTTTTGTTCTTAGTTCTTTTAAATATTTTTAAGCATTTTATTGATAGTACTGCTCAACTTTTGTTTAAACCATTTGGAAATAAATATTTCTATTCTAGATCAATAAAAATATTGGAAATATATACTGTACTGTTAATAACGAATGACATACGAAAAACGACAAGCAAAAATTCGCACAGTTTTAAACATGAAACTCGAAGAAGAATTTGGCTCCTCTATAATACTAATTATAGCTTTTTCATGAAAGTGTGTGTAGGTGTTACAGCGGGGTTTAGGAATTATAGGGCTAAACCCGGGGCCAAACCCAACAAAACTATAAAAAAAATGTTAATTTAAATTAATAACGTATAAAGTGGCTTTACGCTAGGTTCCTTCTGCCCACTGCTGCTGCTATGGGGGATACAGCATGTAGCTTTTTGACGTGATAACGTCTTATAAATCGATGAACAAGCATAACTCATTGTCACGTTCCGCCAGAGCCGAGCGTGCAAGCGAGAGGGCGAAATAAGCGATAGCTAAGCATCACCTACCTAAGCGATGACATTCATACTTGTGATTAATCTGTATAATTTAAATATAAATATTAACCGAGGCCATTCGTGGCGCAGTGTGCGACTGTAAACGCCACTGGTTGTATGTTTGATCCCCACTCTAGGAAATGAAATATTTATATTTTCATTTCTTCTTTCTAGTGTCCAGGCAAAGCGTGGCGTTGAGTTGCGCCACTCAACAAGAAATGTCTTCAGAATTCGGCGAAAGTGGGGAACGGAGTGTGTTAACACTATGTATCCTCTGCCTACCCTACTGTGTGCGGGATACAGCGTGAAGCTGAAGCTGAAAAACAGATAGTTAACTACATAATTCTTTAGTAATATAGTATATCATACTATATTAAATATTACATATTTCTTATACATATTTTGCAAATAAATTCCCTAATAACACACACACTTCGCACAACAAAGAAGCACACCGCGACCTCAACTTATCGAGTTATTGACGTTAATATACGTAAGTGGACTGTCCACATGCCCTTTTATCTGATTAAAACATGTCTTATTTCGATAATGGCCGCTCGTCACAGCCAATATGCCTTTTAACTTTCATATTTTGCTGTAGAGACCGTCGTGGCGCCGTGGCACATGCGTGTGACTGAACGCGACGGTTGTAGGTTCGATTTCCACGAGGTGTAAATTATTATTTATTAACATTTCTATTTCTTGGCTCTGATAATAAGGCAAAGCGAGTGAAAGGAACAAGAAAAACCGAAACAGTGAGTTCCACAACACACCTCGAAAAGTCTTTAAATAGCGTAAAGTTAAAAAAATCAATATAGGTACAATATACTAGTAGCGGCTGCCTGACTATTGCTAACAGAATTAAAATATTTTTAATTCTCCGTAGACTTTTTCGTCCGTGCCTTAGTCTATTAGCATTTTTGTGATTTTTAATATTTTACTGTCTATATTTGCTTTTATCTGGAGAGCTGATAAGCGTCCTTCAGAGGGGTGATAAGAGGTCATGTCTGGTATTCGCCTCCTTATTTTTGTCTTTCTAATTAATACTTTGTTTACAATGAAAATTATATGAACACTATATTAAAGTTATAGAAAACATTTTTTTATTTCGCCGTTCGATCCCCACTCGAAGGAATGAATTATTATTATTTATACATATTTTCTTTTTTATTTTTTCGCTCTCTTGCCGTTGCCTTACACAAAATGCCTCGAAAAATTCGGCAGAAAATAGGGAATGAAGTGTCTACTACTAGGTTCCCTCTGCCTACTCCACTGTATGCGGGATACAGCGTGAAGCTGGTTTAATAAATTTTTTTTACATCAATTGAACGCAAAAATATAATTGCACAGCGGTAACGTCATTTTTGACAGATTACTCCCAGGTTAAAGAAAGGAAGAGGAAAATCCAGTCTAATAATATCCCCCACTGGACTTGAACATAAGTAACGAATAAAATAACTCGCAAAGGTCAAAAGTGAAAAATAAGAAACGACATTTGAATATTTTATTATCCCAATTGATTTATAAAATTCACCTCATTTGTTATACTTTGCCATTTTCTTTACTAAAAGTAAAGTTCTTCATTCTAAAAGTTGTAATGTCGAACAAGGAAAAACAATTAGTAAATACAAATTTTAAATCGTAACTTTAATTTTTCTTTTTTAATTTTCTTTTATTAGAAGAAAACTAACGATGAGAAAGCAATATTTACAATATAGCTTTAATGATATAACATTAGGCCAATTTAGAGCATTAGGACAGCGCCTTGACAGTCATGAACGTGACGCTTCTAAATAAACGCAGGGTTAAGTTCCACCATGTCCATAATCACTGGAGGACGTGGAGAAATAAGTGTCTAAGATTCTCTATAACTACTTTGTAACAAGTAAATAGCAATATCTCGAAGACTTGCTATCAAAATGCTAATTCAACTTTTATCAAGAAATAAGGCATTGAGGCCAATCGTGGCGCAGAGCTATAAGCGTCTGAGTGTAACCACGACGACGACGACGACGCGAGGAAATGAAATATTGAATACTTTCTTCGCTCTCCACTTCGCTCGCCACTCAACACGCAAGGCTTCCAGAAAACGGCAGAAAGTGGGAAGCAGAGTGTTAACACTTTTGGGGGTTAATTGTTGTCCGCGTCCGTAGGCGAAGCCCATTATGGGCTTCATGACTCTAGATACCCTACACGTGACCCCTGGGCAGTGCTAAATGGACAACACTCTTTCCGGTGGTAGGCTCCGGCCGTGGCTGGTTACCACCCTACTAACTAAATCGTACCGCCAAACGGTATCACCGCGTTCCGGTACGCAGCTAGCAGTAGCCAATGTGGAGGTTGGGTCTGTGCAGTTGCATCTTGACAATAAGCGGTTTGGAGCGCCTGACTGTCGCGGCACCGGGTGTCTGGCTCTGNCAAAAGTGAAAAATAAGAAACGACATTTGAATATTTTATTATCCCAATTGATTTATAAAATTCACCTCATTTGTTATACTTTGCCATTTTCTTTACTAAAAGTAAAGTTCTTCATTCTAAAAGTTGTAATGTCGAACAAGGAAAAACAATTAGTAAATACAAATTTTAAATCGTAACTTTAATTTTTCTTTTTTAATTTTCTTTTATTAGAAGAAAACTAACGATGAGAAAGCAATATTTACAATATAGCTTTAATGATATAACATTAGGCCAATTTAGAGCATTAGGACAGCGCCTTGACAGTCATGAACGTGACGCTTCTAAATAAACGCAGGGTTAAGTTCCACCATGTCCATAATCACTGGAGGACGTGGAGAAATAAGTGTCTAAGATTCTCTATAACTACTTTGTAACAAGTAAATAGCAAAATCTCGAGAACTTTCTATCAAAATGCTTATTCAACTTTTATCAAGAAATAAGGTATTGAGGCCAGTCGTGGCGCGGAGCTATAAGCGTCTGAGTGTAACCAATACAGCTTACGGATCCCCCGACTCGAGGAAATGAAATATTTAATACTTTCTTCGCTCTGATGTCCAGGGAAACATTCAACAAGGGTTCCGCCACTCAACACGCAAGGCTTCCAGAAAACGGCAGAAAGTGGGAAGCAGAGTGTTAACACTAGTCTCCCTCTATCCTGTTTCATGTGATACAGCGTGAAGCTGAAAAACAAAAACATGAAGAAATAAAACGTATAGCAGTAAGTACAAATGAATGCATTCAGCTCCGTCGCCGGAGCAATTATAGCAAACGACTCTCTTAACGGTCGTCCACCGCGCTATGTCCCACTTCCAACACATTTCGCAAATTTTAGTGCGGTCAAGGATTGCGTTAAATACGCTTTAGTCGTTCGTGTAATGAAATAATGCTGATTTTTTTTTTAATAAAATCTGACAAAAAATATGGTAAAATTTATAAATAATTGCCTGATTTAGTAATTTGATTGGATAGTTAGTTTAATATTTAATTTATTTTTATTGTTTTCACATTTTGTTATTGTTTTTTGTTTATTTTTGATATATTTATGACTTTTAAATCAAGAATCGTTTTAATATACAAAATAAATAATAATATTAATTTTATATATAATTTATGTAAGGTTTCGCTACTGTCACTATAGGTCTCATGAAAATTATTTTTTAAAATATTTTTTTTATAACTATCACATTATTTTGATATATCTACTATAGCACTGGCCACACACATGCCGTAAAGGCCGTGGATTTTAAAAATAGAAAATAAATAAAAAAAAGAGGAAACACGTGGATATCGAGGACGCTTGGAAATCTAATATTTCAATGTGAGGTCAGTGTATTTTAACATTGTTATTATTATCTTAAGTTATTTTAATATTTATTGTTTCTAAAAAAATGTTTTTCGTACTATTAGCTATTTTTGATATAGTTTAATTATAGTTAATACTGACTTATGATTAAATTATTTAAATATTATGAGGATAGGAGAGAAGAGGGAATATTTTTTATTTATGTTCCACGTTGTATCCTCAAACCATAGCGTTGGGATTCTACATACGTTACAAATTACAATCCACCCAATTTTCATGACGTTAAGTATTAACAGTTTAACAGTCTTGGTTTTAATTTCTAATATAATAAATCTATTATATGTATGTTGTTACACTGGAAGCCGGAGTAAAAACCATCGTAATTGACATATACCTGACTGAACGCGGTGATTGAGGCTGTCAATTTTACTCGGGACAAAATAAAAACTGTAGTAGGTACAGCCTCAGACTTCCACAGAACACTTGAATCGTTTATTCGAAAGAAGTATAGCAGAATAATTTTATGCTGTTTTCTACAATACTTGACACAATTTATCAGAAAATTTTCATTTCTTAACAAGACAAAGAGCGGCTTTGAGCTTCCCCATTCAACACGCAATATCTCGAAAATTGGATGGAAAGGACGGAGTGTGTTGACACTATGTTTCTGCCAAAAAAAATTCCGATATATTTCTAATTTTGTACGTTTTTCATTAAAACCTTTTACTGATTCTCTGCATTTGTCAAGAAATTTAAAACAATCACATCCATATATTGTTGACGTGTCCTATATACATATACGTACAAACTCCATATTAGAATAAGAATTAATTTACTATTAAAACAAGCATACCAAAGACAAGACTACTTACTTCTTACTACTACAGAATAATTACAATCAGCTATTTACTTAAGAACGTCTCGAGACCCAAACTTCAACAATTCCTCTGTACCCTGGTCCCTGTCACTTCAAATTAATAGCATCACGTCTAGTCATTATAATGGGGGATTGAATGAAATACTCGTAGATGCTATAAATTGACTCTATAAATCTGCAGTGAGGCATATTGCGGTGGCTGGGAAGTAGTGTTCTTATATATCGTATAAATGAACATGTTTTTTGCAGCCTCATGCTTTTTCTTCCATTAGGCAGAGAATCCTATGACTATGAAGACACTCCGTTCTCATTAAGACATAGTTTAGTTGAATAACTCAAGGCTTTCTCCTAATAGAGCGAGAAGGTGAAAATAGTTTAAAATAATTCAAGCCTACACTTTGTCTTTTAATACGAATTTACAACATAAATTTGTATTGGAAAGTTTATGTGTCGAAGAAACAGTTATTTTCATTTGGCCAAGGGAGCGAAGCCGCGTTTACTGTGTATCATAAAGAAAAATTGATATCATATAAACCTTTCCGGGAAAATCGAGAATCGAACCCACGACCTGCTGCGTTCGCAGTCATACTTTTGCGCACTGACCTCTTATTTTTTATAAAAAAATACAAATGTATAATTCGTTATACATTTATATTACCCACCAAAAACATCACAAATTATAAGCAAATATACCTTAGGCGTTAACCTATCGCATATAAATGCAGAAATAACCTAATTTTTTTAGGTAATCTAGAGACAGAAATTAATAATAACATAGTTCACGCAGGCGAAGCCGCGGGCGGGCCGCTAGTTATGCATAAAAATTAAAAAATAACAGATTTTCTAAGTACACCACAACCACGTATATAATATATGAGCTTGATTTAAATGGAATTAATGCGAAATTCGATACGTTTTCAACAGGAAATTAAGTTGTAAATTCATTATGAACATCTCTTTGAAGTGGTTCTATTATATATATCTATCCCTTGTAAAGATTATGACAAAAGTTAATAATTAACTTTAGTTAGTATTATTTAGGCAATAAATTGAGGCCAGTCGTGCCGCAGGGGTACAAGTGTGTGACTGTAAACGCGACTGGTTGTGAGTTCGATTCCCACTCGAGGAAATTAAATGTTTATTTCAATTTAAGAGCCGCCTATTTGAGGTCCGCTATTCAACACGCAATGCCTGTAGAATTCAGTGGAAAATAGGAAACGGAGTGTCTTAACACAAGGTTCCCTCTGCCTCCCCTGCTGTGCGATGGATACATCGTGAAGCTGATTTGTTTTTTTTATTTAGGCAACCATAGACGATGATTTAAGATCATTTATCTTATCATTTTTATTGGCGGATGTTTATATTATTTTTAATTTGTACTATATCGTCTTCCTTGTCTTACTTTACTGTAGTATTAGATAAAGCCTAATATTTAATTATATTATTATTATAAGGATAGTCCGTAATTTTAGGAGTTTGTATATATTTTTTATCATACTATGTAGGTTACAATATTAAAATAAATTATTTTTTAACAAAAAGAAAAATCGACTTCTAACAACAAACTAAAAAATAAATGATAATTTTACAAAGATTTTATAATTTTGAAGTGAAATCGGCGGAAAATGGGGAGTGTTTTAACACTAGGTTCCCTCTGCCTACCTTTCTGTGTGAGGGATACAGACAGTGTAAAATAAACTATTTTAAATATTAGCAACATTGTAAATTATATTTAGTGAACGATAACATAAATGAGTCATTTAAAGCAAGCTGTGTAATTACAATTATTTACTCGCGTATATCATTCAGTTTCCGCAAGTGCAGATAGGAGACGTCGAGGTAAATAGAAAATTGTATAACAGATAAAATAAGAGGATAATGGAAGAGTTACGCTATATGCGTAATAATTTATAGATAAAAAAAATAACTGATATATTTTGTTAGAAATTAAGTTGAAATTTTGATACAGCACTGTTGTTTAACTTCTTTTTTTAATCATCAAGCGCCAACCATCCCTCATCAAGCGCCAACCATCCCGGCCAAGCACCTTCTTTAACTTTGCTGCTTAAAAATTATTGAAGGAAGTTATTTAACTTCCTTCAGAAGTCAATTTGTATTATATAATTACTAGAAAACACTAAATCCTTTTTTTTAGCACTTATGAGTGGACAGGCTTGTGTTTTTATATTAATTTGAAAATATTGCATATAATATACATATATGTATGTATGTATAATATATATAGAAAAGTCAACAACCTTTTTATAAATAAAGTTACATAGACGTAGCTAGTAGCACTAGCAAGGTGACGGTGGCATATCGATGTTTTTATCGATATCTCTGTTATCGGCGATAATACGCAAACTATTCGAAAGCTCACTGGATCGTGGTATCGTATAGCTAAGTTTTTATATGTTTGTTATTCGTCCTTGTTTTTTTTTTGTTTTTGTCTGTTTTATGGTTTTTGTGTAAAGTTCCTACGATATCACCGATAATATATTCATCCAGTTATTCAAATCTTAAAATTACTTTGAAGAGCGTAAATTTACAGCAAAACATTTTTTTTCTATATTGGATTGATTTTTTTCTATATATTTTTTTTATATTAGACTTCTTTTTCTCATTTATCTCCACAGTAGTCAAATAGAAATATATAAAAGTTATGTTTAACATATGATACATTCTACCTGCCCGAGGCAGCTAGAATTGCAACAGTAATTCCTGAGATTAGCGGTTTCAACCAAACAAACTGTTCAGTTTTACAAAATTAGTATAGAATTATAGATTTACTCACGTTTTAAGGTGTACAAAAAATATCGTTTTATTAATATCTTAAATTGAGAAAAAAAACTGCTCTAACCTAACCTCATATGATCCAGTCTCTATAGCTGTAGTAAAAAAGAACTGTCATTGTTATTATACACACATTCCCAGATGTTGGAAATTATAAATGTTCGAGCGAAAGGAAAGCGTTGTTTTTACGTAGATTATTATGTCTATTTAAGAATAAAATTATGATGTGCTTTGATTTTTTTGAAATTGAGATATTTGTAGTATATGGAGTAAAAAAATTAGGCTTCAGTTTTTTCCTCTAAATTTCTTAAGTAAATCTTTCATTTTGAACATTCAAAAAGACGTCATCGTTCATAACAGACATGTATGTTAACCTTAATGTTTTTAAATTTTATTTTTCAACGGTATCTATTACTGTGTGTTACCCCAAAAAAAAGAAATAACCAGAGAATTCGCGAGCGCAGCCAGCAAAAGTGGTTGCAACCAAAAAAAATCTTTATCTTTTATCTAAGATAGACAGGTAGAATATAATAATTATTAAAAATACAAATAATAGAAAATAAAACGTATATTTAGGTGTAACAAAACGTAAAATAATTAACTTTTCGTTGAACATTTTCCTTTATTTACCGCTGCACTCAGAATGTCCCTATAGGATTCCCAGTTATTTGAATTGAGGAATTATATTGAATATATTATTTAATGACGAGTAAAATTGTATAAGCATATATAAAATGCTTATATTATAATGTAATATGACGATATGAGATGGTATGGTTCCTTGATTATGGCGTTCCGAGCGTGCCATTTAAGCACTTCGCCAATGTCACGTTGTGTGGAGAAGATCCGAAGGAGAATATGTTGATAGCAAACGTACAGAAAGTGGCAAATGAAGTGTCGAGACTAAATTTTTTGGTCTATCTCGGCACTACGTCTGATGGAAACAGATAAAATAAATATAATTGAAAAAACTATAAATGAGATATATTTTATATTTACAGTCCGTCCAGGCATTTTTCCGCAAATAAAAGATAAATTATTCGAAATAACGTGTGTAAACGCGCTGCTTGTGCGATTGATTCTCACTCAAGGGTATAAAAATGTAAAATTTTGATTTCATTTTTCAAGGCAAGGCGCGGCGCTGAGTTCCTCCACTCAATACACAATGCTTACAGGATTCGACGGAAAGTAAGGAACGGAATGTCTTAACACTAGCTTCCCTAGTTCCCTCTGTCTACTCAGCTATGATCTGTATTATATAGATATTCCCATACAATAAATGTAGGAAGGAAAAGAGCAGATAAAACACAATACAAAGAAATTAAATGAATACAGGAAAATATGTAAATAATCAAAACTATTCGAACACGGATAATAAATCACTTTAAGTAGGTATATCCTCGTTTACGGGGAATTCCCTTTACGAATTCTATTTCACTCAAAACTTAATAAATTCCGTTACCATTTTTTTTTAAAAGAATAGTGTAAAGCAATGACAAATGAATTAAAGATTACAAAACAATTAGAAACTTATTATAATTTAAATGATCATAAGCAATTTCTTCCTAATGTCAAATCACTCCGTTTTGAGAATTCCGTCCAAACTTGGATCAATACTGATTACGCGTCGTTTAACGCCGCGCAAATTGAATCGAATCCAATTTTCCTGAATTGGAATCGAACTACTACTAAATTATAGTTATAAAATTAAGAAAAAATCCTATTCTGATCTGTCCATGTATATAAAACCCCAGTTATACACAGGATATTTTTTTATATATAAGCTTACAAAGAAATCTAGTTATCTCATTCAATTACAAAATGTGCATTAAGTATTAACTAGATATACTTAACTTTATAATGGTTGCTCTCAGAATTTTCTAATAGATGCTTTTCTTTTTACTCGCACGACTTAATTGCATTTATCATATATAGAGAGATAAGTAGATAGAGAAATTCTTTGAAACAACTAATTTATTTTAAAATATTTTTTTTCTTAAGTTTACGATTGGAATTTGGAATTTGTTTCTAAGAGAAACCTACTAATAAGAAATTTAAATTGTGTTTTATTTACAATAAAATAAATTACTTTAAAATATCGAATATAATATTTCAAATAAACATTCCTAACAATAAACAACACAAAATCTAAGCTTACCTTAACGTTTTTTTTAATAAGCACCTGTATAAAAAAAACACAATTCACTCCACATATTGTCAACACTCACTTTTGGCTGTAACTTTTTTGATAAAACACCAATAAAGTAAATTATGATCTACATATATAACGACATGTTGTCGGTACCGCCGCGTCCGCGTAACTGTCTCAGCGAGGCTTAGTTCAAAACAATGCGTTTAAAACTGATATCACGATATAGGATACGTCATATTATATTATTATGAAAAATTAAAATTATCAGAAAGTTTTATGAGGCAGTAGGAAGATCTGATTGGATGCAATGGATGTAAGTTCGATTTTCAATCGGGGTGAAATTAATCTTTTCATTTGTCCGTCCTTAACAAGACATAGTAGTGTTGAGTTGTGTTAACACATGACTAGATACTTCGAAATCGGGCGGAAAGTGGAGTGTCATAATACTAAATTCTATTTATTTTCTCTGTATGACGCTTATTGTTAAATACATATAGAAGTAGATTTGATTATTTTAATAAGAATGAATAAATCAGCTTCATTCTGTAATCCGCACACAGCAGGGTAGGCAGAGGGAACCTAGTGTTAAGAAACTCCGTTCTCCACTTCTGTTCTCGTGTTGAGTGGCAGAGTCAACGCCGCACTTTTGCCTCGACACTAGAGCGAAGAAATGGAAATATAAATAGAAATACTCATCTCCTTGAGTGGGGATCGAACTCACAACTAGTCGACTGTAAGTCACACATTGTGCCTCTGCACCACGACTGGCAATAATTTTATTTAAAACAATTACGTTGCAAAAACAATTATCAGGTCAAATAAAATTTTAGTATCTTAAAAGTGGTACGGTTATTATCAACATAATCAGGATTTATTGTTCACAGATTAAATTTGGATTAATTTAGTGTAAAATTATTATTATCTTAATTATTGTGCCAAATATAAAAAATCACAATCAAATTATATTATTACCTATAGTATTAAAGCGTGGCACAAGTGTGTGACTGTAAAAGCGACGAGTGTGGGTTCGATTCCCAATCAGGGCAGAGAATTATTACTTATTAGTAAAGTCGGCAGAAAGTAGAGAAACGATTGTCTTGACAAACGTGTGCGAACCCAGAACCATTGTGTTACAGTCACACACTTGTGCAACTGGGCCACGACGGACTCAATTAAGTATTAGAAAATGTGAGTCTAAAGTAACAAAAGCAATAACAATGGCCTAGTCAATATTAATTTTCTTTATATATACCTACTATACTTTTAGTGTTCCAAGACAATTAGTTCAGTACGACCAAAACATGTTTTTGTCTAAAGTTCCGGCCTAAGAAGTTTCTTTTTTCTTTCTTAGTAATCGATTTACTTGTACAAACTTTTCTGTGCAAATAGAATACTTAATCTATATAGTATTGGTATTGGATTTATGTATTCATTCTTTTATTAGAACAGGACATATATTGGTTACCATAATTTAACTAAAAACTTGTTTTAATATATAAAATAAAGACCCATAAGTGACGTCATGGTAGAGACCTCATAAGAAAATTTAGAAAGAACAGATTCGCTTTTCGCTTTTTACCACTCTCAAGGTAAGGTAATTTATTCTTATTTTAATAATTATAAAATTTACGTTAAAAATTCAAAAACTCTTAAAATGATTCTAATATCACTGAAAATGAAATAAAAATTAAAAGCAATAATTTTTCATAGTAATAAATGGGAAATAGCATTTATGTAGCCTAATAAGAAAACACTAATTGATAATAATTTGTTTAATAAACAGAACGCAGAACAGCCAGTTTGCAGAATTCAATAAGGCCTTGATCTTGTTACGAATTGCCCTCACAATAAATATCACTTTAGACTGAATGCTTGCCGACAGATATCAATCACAATAATTATCATAATTTTCTATTTTTTTTAGTTTCTTCCTTCAGAAAGGACATTCCTTTAAAATTTATCAGAATTTCTATAAAGGCGTCAAAAACATTTTTTGGACTATACTTGCTTAATTTTTTAATATTAGCATCTTATTAAATTTGTAACTTAAGTTTATGAATTAGTTAAGACACTCCGTTCCCCACATTCCCCGTGTTGAGTGGGAGAATTCAACTCGACAACAAAGCGCAAAAATGGAAATATAAACGTAAATAAATATTTCACTTCCTCGAGTGGAGATCGAATCTACAACTTGCGTTATAGTCACACACTTGTGCCGTTGCGCCACGACGACCTCTACTGGCCTCAATAGTCAAGTATTTAATTAAATACAATTACATAAGCCACGTATACATATGTAAATGGTTTAGCGATACGAATATCTCACATAATTAATTAAAACCACACACAACACAACAAAAGGATTTTCTATTGAGGAAATAATAAAACAATCAATACCAGGAAACTCCATATAATCATATAAACATTATAAATACAAGCGTTTCACGTTATATAGCGATTGTTAACAATAACCGATTTAGTAACAAACATTCAAAGCTGGACTGCGTCTACCTTTATCTAATTTTATTGTGACTTTTTCCTATGCATCCATTATTAATAGTCCAGTCATTTACAGTACCTTCGACGAGTCGTGGCTGTTCTGAAGTTAAGTTTTCTGAACTTTAACGCATTAATATTCAGGAAGCAAATAAAAAAAAAAGAAAGATAAAACCTCAAAATCAAATCCATATCTACTAACTTCAGAGCGGCCGCGACTCGTCGAGCATACTGTTATTTCTTTTTATAAACAATAGTTCAACGATAAACATTTTTTAATTATCTAACTGTATAGTACCTCGTAAAATAAGATATTAATAAAAACTGCATATCACGGTCTTATTGGTTGGTCTCGAATATATTTTTTTAATTGAGACAATATTTAATTGTCGATTTCAAAAATTGGAAAAAATATATCTTTGGAGACATTCATCTCTGTCTTCCGTTATCTTTTTATTTATATTATTTTTTTATTTATTTCAAATTATCCCATATATTTATCGTCTCATTTAAATTTGAACCTACAACTTAAATTGAATTAGGCAGTTCATTAGTAACTTTTCTGGTTTTTATTATGGAGATTATAAAAATTATAATAGATAGCTTTTGACAATCTCTTTGAAATATTCACTTTCAACATAATATAATACAACATATATTTAATATTAAAACTTAAAACAAGTGACAAATTATACTACTAGCTTTTAGCTTCATCGGAGTTGTTAATATTTGTCAAAAACTACTCTCAAGATAAAAAAAATGAAATTATAGCTTATATAGTATACACGTAGTAAAGTACAGTACTATACAACAATATATATTATAAAATATTTTATACGCAACATTCCTTAGCTTTGGTACAAATTACACATAAATAATATTACAACATCATTAATTTTATGAATTAAAATTTTAAAAATCTACATATTTTAATTGTTGTATTTATTATTAGTATTTGTGTAAGGACAATTTTCAGGTAAAGTTTTAATTACTTATAATTTCATTTTTAACATATATTTAAAGGTATAATGCAAAAAAAAACACTATACTCACATAAAAGAAAATCAAAGTTGCCTTAATTAACTTTAAATATTTAATTTTTATAGCCACAGCCAATAAAATTATAATGAAATAAAATTTGATTTTGATATACAAACTCACATTTCACACAAATTTAAAACTACTTCAAATATATAATTAGAGTATTTCATTATAAATTAGATTTCTTTTTTTTTAATATAAACAAAATGAGAGACATCAAACATAGACAGAGACATAAAAATTAATTGCCAAATATCTCAAATTAATATTAATATTTTTATAAAAGACAGTAAATTGTAAATTAAATGAGTACCAAAAAGTTTTAAATTATATATTTTTTTAATAAACTCTTTTTTCTTTTAGATTTCGCACCACAGACTGTAATATATAAAAAAGTAACGGCACATCACTAGCGTACATCACTAAGCGTTCAAAATGGACGACTACATTCTACCAATTATTGTTTCTAATGAACACTATTATCCACATAAAGCGATCGAGCACTACATTATTGGTTTTAGCTTCGAGATTAAAAATATTTCTGTAAAAGCCCATATTATATTGGTTTACATGAACTAATACTAATTAGTAAATGTTGGAGTTTACTATTTAAATTCTTGAACTTATACAAGTTTAGACTTACATTAAAATTTTTTATTGCAAATTATTTACACCTCATGTTTAAACAAAAAAATAGTTTCTTGATCATAGTTTGGACTTTTACAGTAACATAAAAGATATTTTTTAACAAAATACATTAAAATTAACAACAGAAAGACAATATATTAAATACAAATATTACATTCGTATATAATGCGATATGAGATTCCTTTTTATATTAAAGCTGAGTAATTTGCAAGAATATATATATCAAAATAACCCAAAAAGTGCAAATAGGAACAGTCCATTATTTCTCTTCAATACAACGATATGTCTCATCTATTAAGTACAAATAGCTTTTATAAAACTATAAGATTTTGAGATTTTTATATATATGAAAAACAATACGCATTTCTTATAGCAACATGGCTGTTTGTAAAATTGTGCGATGCCCATATAATGAGTATAATATATATTTAACAATAGGTTTTCATCACATATATGTATGTATGTATTACATACAACTATCATTTTATGCTTCTAACTTTCCATACATTTTCAAAAAATACCAACATTTTTTTTTAATAAAAGTGAACACACAATATAACACTCATTATATAATATGTATCTAGACACGAAAACTTCAAAAGCTAATTTAAATAGTTGGCTTTAACAGTTTTGGTATAAAAAAACAATTAAAAAATATACTTAAGCATATTATATAATATTATGATTTAAATATATTCTTAATTTACACAAAAACACTAATTATTAGGAAACCAAAGTTTTAGCAAGTAATAGTAAAAAAATCACTTATCCAGAGCTCCCAAACATTTGGGTCATATTATTAACAGTATTGAATGAATGAATGAATAACTACATTCAGTATTTGATATTAATCCTACAGTACTAATGTAAATTACACAAAAATGAAATGGACTTTGTATACATACATATATGGGTGACATTTTATCGAATGATCTTTACAACATTTTTATTTAAAACAATAATTGAAGGAACCATATAACATTAAATATATAAATATGAAAAATAACCTTATCAACTTGATTTTATACTTTAATAGAACGAGGTCTAACAAGGAATCTAGCGGCATATTTCTAAGGGATGAATATTCACTTCTTAATGCTATAATTGTAACCTGTGTATATATGACAAAAATATTAACATACCGAGATATTTAACATGTAAATTATCTATATATAAAACAGTTACTTTCGAGCTCAAAGAATCAGATAAAAAAATAACAACTAAAAGAACAGAATTTACCCAAACTAAAACCCACCTATATAAATTTCAAAACTATCAAATTTCCCTAAAAATAGCAACAAATTAGGGAAATTCTTACTTCTTTGTTAGTTTTAAACATGATCGGGTCCAGGGTTTTCTTTTGGAGGCTGTGCTACCACGTGTTTAGATAAATCTCTTATGTCTTGATGGTCACCGTGGGCAGCAAGGTCGAAGTCAGATCCTGACAGAGATGCAAAATGGTTCCAATTGGATTCCGATTCACCTATAGAGGAAAAAAATAACTTTAGTTCAACAATAACATTGTTATAATACAATACAAAAAGTAACATTTAATAATAATTAAAGTTTTATATAACTTAAAAGAGTTGTTTGCATGTTTTTTTAAATATCTTTTTGTAAGTCTAGGAATAAGCATAAAAGCCCGCCAAACTACTGCAATATTTTTTATTATAACAAATTAATTTATAATGTACAAAGCTTTTAGTTGCTGCAAAAATTGCTCAATCTAATTTTTTAAGAAGTCCTATTAACATAATTTGACTAGTCAAGAATATATACATTTTAGTATATTTACAAATCTATTATTATTTAACATTTTACATTTAAAATTTGTGATGATTAAACGGAAGAAAAGAGTCTTATACTATTTTACTGACACCTGTGTATAGCCAGTAACTTGCATTATTTTAATATTTTATCTGGCTTCTTTGATATTATCGTCAGAAAACTTTTTTTCTTGGAAAAAATTAAACAGACCTGCCATCCGAGTCATTGTAGCTCTTTTTTTTGTACGTTCATTCGACGATTCAAAATTGCTTACATTAGTCTATTTGAATAGAGAATATATTGAATTTATAGTGCGGTTGTAAAATTAAAACATAAAACCACTTTCCAATATGAGAGTGTCTTTAATTGTAGACTGATTTTATAAGTTTATCTTTTTAAAATATAAATAAAAAATCGTATTTTCATCCATATCATACTTTAGTTTGTTAATTAAAAACCATGCATTTTATTGTGTTAGTGTACGGTGCATGCTATTACTTTAAAAAACTCACTCATGAACGTGACGGTTGTGTCTCGATCCAGCTACTTACGAATACGTGAAAATACTAACTATATTAGAATTAAGCTCGCCTTAGTTATAAAATAAAGCAAGAACTTCAATAATACATTATTTAAAAACAACGAACACAACTTAGGAATAATGAGTTACAATCCTTTGTCTATTTACTTTGACATTTATATTTTTAACAGCGGTTAATAGTTTGACATTTATCGAAGTTCCCGCCAAATTAGTAAACTGCACTGTTCGCGCATATTACACTGACTAAAATGTCACGCAGCATTTTGAGGCGTATATAACAAATACGTTCATCTATCAACAATTATATTTAGATTTCTTTAAAGTGTAGATAAACAAGATAACCAGAATTGCCGGCCGCCGGCAGAATTGAGACCGCAGTGTCTGTTTTCTCTGCTTACTCTGCTGTGTGCGGGATATAGCGTGAAACTAATAACATTAATACAACCTTGTGGTTGTCGCCAAAGACGCCCAAATTGCACTACAATGTCTTCTAATTATATATTTATATCAAAAGATAACAGCTTGACCGCCCCTTAAACGGTTGAAAGATTAAAAACATAGATTCTATCAAACTTACACTAATGTTATAAAGCTAACGAATTTAATTAGTTGAGCGCGCAAATCTCAAAGTATAGATTCCAATTGAAGAACTCTTTTTGTGTTGAAGAATCAATTAATGGAGGAAAGATATAGGCATATACTCGTATATTACATCATGTTAATCTGTTCGACGTAACTCACTCATCATCTTCATCACTCATCTATAAATACTTCATAAAAATTCTTAGTCTATTTGACAGCAAAGCTATTTTAATACCCAAAGTAAAAGTGCTAAGCTTTATATAAGCGGCCCTTAAAGAACTAAAATCGTCGACAATATTCGCAATCTACTCCACTATTTACATAATACCTGTAATAAAAATGTCGCTCTAAAAATTATTAATTTAAAAATAAATAAATAATCTTAGCATTATAATATGAAAATAAAATTATTATTAAATTCCGTCAAATTTTTATCAAAATCCAAAAATATATGCCTCAAAGTGGATTAAAATAAAAAAAATAATTGGATAAAATATTTAAAATTTAGATTAGTCATCACACTAAGACAAGATGACGATTAAGCCAAAACGAAACTAACACTCAGTCAGTGTATAAACACACACAATACAGTCGTATATCGGAGTTTGTTCATTGGTGTATATAAAAAAAGAATATAAAATAAGAAAATGATTTTTTTAATGTCATTAATTATCTAATTCAATCCCTTCAAAAAGTCAGTTTATTATGTAATAAAAACCGCATATGATTTTGTAATAAAAGGCCAAAGCCAAACAAACGCCAAAAAAGCAAATGAGAGAGAAAAAAATTGGCCAAATGGGATTGATTTGGCCTATTTCATTAGTATTAGTAGTAGTATATATTCTCAACTGAAAAATAATAAAAGATAAATTCAAACAGATAAATTTAGGCTGAATAAACACCACTACTATTAACTCAAAAATAAGTCAAAACGTCCCACCAATGAACAAACCCTCACAAAACAAAGCACTGCCTACCGTAACCATTAAACGGGTGTTGAAAGACCTGGATCCTTATCCCGGTAATCACGGTGATCCCGCATATGCTCCGGGCGGGATAAAAGCGGAGTTCGGCCCAGAGAACGAGCTCGGGTCTCTTCCATTATGAAACTGTTTATGACGTATGCCTCACGCCGGATTCGATCCCGTAGCTCCCCGGACATGTCCGGGATAGCCCAGCGTACTATTATCATCACCAGAGCAACTACATTCTGAAAGGTATTTGAATAGTTACATAACGTGTGATTTATCTCAGTAAGAATAATGAAAATTTAATAATATTATAGACATATTTACAATATATCATAATCTATTCATAATTTATTCATTAATTTTTTTTTTTCTACTAACTTAAGAGTAATAATTTAAATAATTAGAAATATAAAAATGTCTTACTTCAAAAACAACTACAAACGCCAATCGCGCGCCCATCACGTGCCAGTACCAATTTGAATGTTCATAGTCGTCGCCGTCTTTGTAATACCAGTAGCCGGGATAACTAATAAATTATGAAAATTTTTAATTACAATATTTATACAGTAAAGTGAGTAAGGCCAGTCTGGCGCAGGGTCGAACCCACACGACGAAATGAAATATTTATTTTACATTTCATGTTGAGAGACGAAACTCAACGCCGCTCTGTACACAATTGAAAAAAATGTTAATGGTGCATTCAGTTATGATTCCTAATGGCGGATATTTCTAATAACTATCTACTAATCTAAGTAAATGAAGGTAATTATTAGAAATACCTGCCCTTCGAATTATCCCGGTACAACTTACCATTATTAGATTCTTAAATATTTTTTTATGTATAAATATATATATTTCTAGTATCAAAATTCACCTGCACATAGTTTCATTATATTTAGAATTCGGCAAGTGCTGTAACACGGTTATATTGAAATCTGTCAAAGTATGATTCACATATTGATTCATAGAGCCCGTCGTAAACTGGTATACGAGTCGTGGTATAAATTCAGATGTGAAAGCTATTATGAAACCCTGGAAAACAAACACAAAAATAATATTGAAAAAAATCTTTATTTCGCACATACAATATCTGTACAATAATACAATTATCAAAGAACGTAATACAATACGTGAATAGGCGGCCGTATCTCTCTCTTACAGGCAACTTAATCAAACTGATCTATTGGGCCGAATCAGAGCAGCGGCATAAAGTTCCGCTACTCAACACACGATATCTTCAGAATTTGGCGAAATGTGGAGAACGTATCTTAACACTAGGCTTCCTCTGTCTACCCTACTCAATTTGGGATGCAGCGTGGATGTGAACAACAAATGTAAATTTACTGTCTAAGACGTCGAGTACCACCCCTAACAGCCGAACATTCAAAACTTTTTACAAAATTTTTACATTATTACAAAATTTTAACACTAAAATAACATAAAAATAACAATAAAAATAATACTCACATTAGTAATAATACTAAGTTTCCCAATGGAATCCAATATACGATACCACACGCCTATATCAGTGACCCTTTGAGGCACCGGTCGACGATAACATGTTAGGAACTTCTTAGCATCTAGACGCATTTCTAGTACATTATTTATAAGCGCGAATAACGGAGCCAACGGGAACGCCGCTACGAATATCGTTACGAATCCGTATTGAAGTACTGGAAATAATAAGTAGTCTCTCTCTTAGTAATTATATGTAGGTCATATTTTAGTAATTTATTGATGAAGGTTGTTATGTATTTATGACAGAAATTACAAAGAACACTAAGATATAGAATTTAATAATATCATTTTTTATCAAAAACGAATAATGTTATAATTTAAGACAATATTTCATATATGCACTAAAATTATAATTGTACTTACCCATTTCTAAATATTCTGGAAATAGGCCCATATTACCAAAGTCTACCAACTTGAAATCTTTAACCCATTGCATTGGACTTTTTATTCTAAAAAATAATGTTGAATATAAAATATATATTTAAAAGATACAAAAGCACTAACATACATTTCCACTGACCACAATATTATTATTTTTTATCTCTTGTAACCCAATAAAAATACTATATAATTACAAATGCGTTTCAAAATTAAATATTATAATATAATATACTAGTATTCCTTACGTTTTTTTCCTACCAATAGTCCTTATAATGTTCCACCATTTCAGGAAGTACGGCATCATCATTTCAACTATAGTATTTATGAATTGTTTGCCCACCATTATGATGGCCAATTGAATTGATAGCTCTAAGAGACAGCCGCCTGGAGAACACTTAAAAAAAGAAAAATTTTAAATAAATCCTAGAGTACATAAGAAATGTTCACTGATAATAAAAAATAAGAATAAATATTCGAATTTACTATTCCTGAATCATAACTTCATTTATTCTCAACTTTATGCTATTTACAGCATTAAGTTGAGGTGACAGAGAAACTTATGTTCATTCTCCACTTTCCGTCCTATTTTCAAAACTAAGTAAAGTGGTTGAACTTAGCGCCAAACTTTAGGTTACCAAAGCGCAAAAAATTTAAATAATTTACCGAGTAGGAATCGAACCCACAAACAATAATATCGTTCACAGATGCACGGGAATCCATTGTATCACGATGGCCTTAAAATGACCTATACTTCTTAATAGTAAAGAAACAAATTTAATATATATTTAAATAAAATGTTTTAATTTAAGTTTAATACATTTATAATTATTATTACTATATAAAACAGATACTTACCTCCTCTTGTCTATGACCGAAGAACCTCACATAGTCACCGGGACGACCCACAAACTTGCCTTTGAAAAACGCTATATAAAATATTGACGCGTAATAATTAACGAACTGTAGTAAATATATTTTAAGTGTTAAAGAATCGTCAAATTCTGTTTGTGTTCGCAATAGTTCCTTTTCTGTGAGCCATTCTGCGAGATATTGGTATATCTGAAATAATAATTTAAATTTATATTCTTTCATTTATAAGATTTTATGACAAAAAAGATCAACATTTTCAAGGAATAAATACTCACATAATTAAAAATACATATAAAAACCAAGTTAATACACGCAGCCGTAGCGGTAGTAAACATGATAGGGCTGTACGTTATAAGCACGTTGTCTTGTTGCCGCAAGATGGCGGCGCCGAGCAGCGACATGCGGTACAACACTACGCCGAGGACCGTCGCCAGCGCCAGTAAAATAAGTAGTGCCACGACACTAAACGACATTAGCGTGGCGGGAAGTCGCATTCTCCAGAATGGCACCATTGGTTCTCTCTCGCCGGTCACTACGTTCAGCTGTGGACTTTTAGTGTTGGGTATCAAGTTTTTAAATATATATTTTTTTAATATACAGGGTGGAAGAGGCAGCGCTTCTTTTATTGAAACTGCATATAGGGTAATATATTTCAAACCCACACCTAAGAAATTAATCAAGGTACCTCAACAGTTTGGACG
>JAKRZM010000147.1:149683-196488 GCA_036379175.1 Heliconius cydno galanthus | reverse complement strand
TGTGCATAGTGCATAATGTGGAACAAATGTTTTTTATAAGGTCGATATAAAACACGATCTGTGAAAATGTAAAACACGCTTCATAGCCCAAGAACAATCACAAGAGCAATTTTCTTTATACACTATTGCTGTTAATGTGTTAGACGTAATTTAAAAAAAAAATAAAAGAAATGAAGCATAGTAATTGATTAAAATAATAATTATAAAAATTATTTAGATCTTTTTATAAGTTTTTTTTACAGTGAATATTAAAAAATATATAAAAAAATATTTTCTAAGTTAGTGACATTGACGCACAGATAAAATAAATAACCGATTATATACGTAGATCCGTCATTGAAAAAGCATTTTGGCGGATTTTGAAGAAAATGTTTGACAGTTACATTAAACATATAACTTTAACTAAACTAATCCTCGAATAAAAAAAATTATACCAATTATGATCAAATCTCAAATATTTCATACAGAAATAACATAAAATGGCTACAAATGGTTTTTACATATTCATAAACCCTATTTCTGTCCTACTCACGAGCAATGGTTGGCCGTAGGTTTGATATTGTTAACGTTGACATCTTGGACTGGCTCCCCACATCCACACTCTTCCGCCGGACGAGTGGATGCATCGCTGCCATTGTCCCTGTAAAGTTAGTTGCTACGCTTCTATACTATTGTTACGTTATAGTAAAAGTGTTAAGGCACTCCATTCTCCACCTTCCGTTCCAATTTCGAGACACTGCTTCTTGAGCGACGGAACTAGCCACGTTTTGTTTTATTAGAGCGGAGAAATGATAATAAACCATTTCATTGAACGGGCACTGTCTCTACATTTATAAAATTATTAATATTACAAACTCTCTAAAAGTTAATGACCGATCCTGATGTAGCAAGATGAAAGCATCCTTTTGATGTACTAATTATTGTGATTTTAAAACAAATGATAAATGCATATGAATAATGTATTTAAATTCTACGATTCATATTATAATAAATAATACTACTACAGATATTATTTTAATAACATTTAAAAATTGACACTTAGTTTATATGAAGCAGGTATAAAGGCAATTTTTGTTTAGTTTTTTGCCATTATTTCAAACTAAAGTTAGTCACTATGCTACTAAATATAAATAAGTTATTTTCTTAGATTAAATAGAAAGATCTCTTTCATATTTCCAGCAAATAATACATATAAATTGTACATAATATCCTATGATAGATAAATAATATATTCGCCTAGTTGATTTCCTGTCCTTGCACCAATTACAATGTATCGAGTCCATTTGATTCACGTCTGTAAATAGACGCTTAGATAACTTTAAAACAACAAATACACTCTAATTATCAGAACAATTTTTAATGTAACTTTATAGATATCTTTAAACAAACTTATCCTTTAAATTACTTGACCTATAGCAAATATATACCTAATTAAAATTATTTATTTATGATACATTGTCCTGTTAAATTAATATAATTGATTAAGTACTAACATATTATTATTATTTAGACCGTATTATTATTCAAATAAATAATCACGGAAATTTTTAAAAACAAACACTAAATAAGTAAACTAATAAAACTATGATTACAAACATATTGTGTGTCTTATGGCCTATGGCGTAACCCAACGTAATTGCAGTGAAAAAGCGCTATAACAGCGCGTGTGGAGTATCTACCATATACATTTTTTATTTATTTTTTTAGTTTCACGCAGTATTTCACATGTCACAACAGGGTAAGCAGAGGGAACCCAGTATAAAGAAACTGAATTCTCCGTTCCGTTTTCCGCAGAATTTTGGAGGTATTGTATATTAAGTGGCGGAACTCAACGCCACTCTCGATACCAGAGATGAAAATATTTCATTTCCTCGAGTGAGAATCGAATCCACAACCCGTCACGTTTACAATCACACGCTAGTGCCCTCGCACCATGACTGGCCTCTATTCATATATATTTATTAACTTAATTTTCAGAGGAAATGAGAGAATGAGCATCACTCAGCAAACGGATAGACGCAAATTGATGACGCCATCGATTATAGTCCAATGATGTACACGAGGGTAATGCACTGATATGAAAGAACTAGGTATTTATTGTATGTTCATGTTTTTTTACATTTTGAAAGTGTTATTCCACACTTAGGAAAGAAATTTTTAGAAACGTATAAAAATTGATCGTAGCGGGATTTGAACCTGCGCCTCTTGCGGTCCAAACTTATTTTTTTTCCTAGCTAGAATTTTATTTATGGTCCACCCTAATGTACATATTATAATCGTATATCACAATGTGTTATAAACGAAACGTGAACCCAAAAATACTTAACAAAACTTATTTTAAAGAAATTATTTTTAGATTCTTATATAAATTCTATAAAATAATATCTTTAAAAAAGGTTTTTTCACTCATTTTTTTTACTTATTATACTTAATGCAATATTTTTTTGAATTAAAATTATTAAATTTTCTCTGTCTGTACCTACACATTTGTTATTTACATGCTAATTTTGATATATTGGACCTATAATTTGAATACTCTTCAAATTCCTTTAAGAATAGATACGTCCACTTTTTATATGTGACTTTATAGATTCTATCTTTCTAAAGTTTAGAAAAACACTTTAAGTAAATGTTAGTCTATTTTTACATTAGTAAACATAAATAAAACACCTAAGTCACTATAAAAAAATATTTTTTCCTTCAAATAAACTTTAACCGTAGAGTTAACTATAGATTATTATTAAATTAAAAATCTCAACAATTAAATACGTAATAGCAGGTATAATTAGTTTTAATAATATATTTTCCTCATGACCGTTTCCCAGTTTACTGTTTAAACTTTGCATTATTCACATAACCGCAAACAATTTAATATGTGAATCAGAAATTATTGTATAACCAACAATAAATAAGACAGTGCATCAAATTTTTATGATTTTTAATTAGTTTAAATATATTTTTTCTGCATAAAATTTTTTTTTTCGTTAATACTACTAAAAGTAATTACTGTTTGTTTACCCCAATAAATAAAAAAAAAACGTAATTTTTTATAATGTTGAAAGTAAAGGCTTGATGCCCTTAAAAAAAACTCCACAAGGATAGGATATTTCGATGGATATATTTAATTGCTTACTAAATAATAAAGAAAATGCATTGAATTTTCACAGTAATCATTCGTTAAAATAAAAGTCCGCTTAACACGACGGAATACTTAAATATACAGAAAACATTAAAAAAAAGAACTGTTTATTTATACACGTCCCTATCACCTCATTAGTTATATATAGTTAAAAAAATAACGATAGTTTCGCATCAACGAAAGTTTAAAAAAGTTAAATGAACAGTTAACAAACACATGCGGCACACGACAAAAACACCAATGACATCACACACCCGCATACATAAAGCGTCAGAACAATGAATAGTCGCCGTCTGGGTATTAGAAACCGACAAAAAAATACAAAATATCTTTATGCATCTCAGATATTTTAAAGGAAAAACAAAAGAAATTAACAAATATCACTAATTTACAGTGAAAATTCTTTGTGTTCATTTTATATCTGCTGTTTTATCAGCGGTGGAGCTTAACACTGTACTTTTCTTTTACCAGACAGAGGAAAAATATATGTTAATCAGAATCATAAACAACCCACTGAGTAGGATCGAACCCACAAACATAATTTCCATTTAAGACTTTTCCACTGCACTGCAACTGCATCCAACAATTATGATTCAATTGACAAATATTATTTATGTATTAAATTTCAATATATTACCAAAAATTACATATAAGGAGCTAAATAAAAAAGTTTTTAATAACTTTTTTTGGCGGGTACATAACGTCATTGGCATCTACACTCACCTATCGGTGTTCATATCCTGTGACAGATTGTCCTGGTACGTACTCAACACAGACATTGCTTGCAAGTCGGCGATCCTCTCTTCCACCGCTTTCTCCTTCTAATCCAAAAACATTCAGATCAACCAAAACGAGTCAAAAATTTTATATTTTACTTGTTTAATGTCGATATATGTATAGTGGATAGAGATTAGGCTCAACGACCTTGTCACCGTTCTGAATACTATCGCAAAAAAACGCAAAGTATTTTAAAGACTAGTACGTACTTTAACAACTTTTATAAATATAAATAAACGTATCGTTCAAGAGATATTACAAAAACAACAAACACGCATTCATAGAGTTCTCACGGGTTATATTTACTCGTACAGCATAATACAAAGGGAAGGTAAAAGTAAATATTCGTACTTTAAAATTTTCGCACCTCATACGTTTTCTATACACTCTATTACCACCGGCGTCGTATAAAACGTACGAAACAACTTCTATGAAACATCTCGCTATCATTTTATTAACATTAAAACGGACTGTATCGTTGGAAAAAACGTAAGAAACTACCGACCTTGCGTTTACGTCGTCTTGGTGGAACTCTGAATCATTTGACTGTTTGTTTAGCATCCATTGCTACCTGTTATACTTTACATGCATATCTTTTTTGTGTTATATTATATAATAAAATTGATAAGAAATCTTATTTGGAAGTTTATCTTGTTTGTGTTGAGAGATGGGTTTAAAATGGCAACTTTTACTAATGAAGTAATTTTTTTTATCATTATAATGAGTAATAGGTACAATGTTGATCTTACTTAGTCATTTGAAATTGTTTGTGGTAAAGTTGGAAGTGATAATTAAGTAAGTCCTTCTATAAATAATTAGAGATATTTAAATGTATTGCATTACGCACAATTATTTTTGCTTTTGTTAAAATAAAATTTAAATAATCATATTTTACAGCTCATATGATTGTTATATACAATAAATAAATTTAACCAACAAAGTATATAGTTTTTTATGATAATATTTGAACAAGATAACACGACCGCTATAAACAAAACTGAGTTTACTACTGAATACAATTATTGCTATATGACATGAATAACTATATATTGTGTACTAATTTTGTTAAATGCCGCTAATCACAATTAACTCAAGTCCTTCGAGATTTGTATTTTTAAAAACACAATGAAACCAATTACTTTAATTAACCACACATTATCGGATACTGTTTTAAAAAAACGGATAGTATAGTTTGAATATTTAACTATTTTAAATATATAATTTTGAAACATTTTTTCTTTAATTCACTATTTATGTACTCTATATAATTGGGTGTGCCGAGAGAACATAGTGATACTGTGTGTTGAGTGAAAATCAATTTAACTCCAAGCTGTTACTACCAGAGCAGGGAAATAAAGAGAGAGAGAGAGATCAAACCCATCACATTTAATACAAGATTATCTACCTAGTGTCATTATACATAATATCTAGTGTTTAACTTAATACATAGGTGAATAATTTTTATATATTTTACAAACAGAGCCATAAAGCAAAAAAATCTATAATCATAGAAATTTTGTTCTGTTTATGACTATAATCTGTTGTACTTTGAGTCTTATTAAAAATAAATATTTTTCTCTTAACATTCTAATGGTTATTGCAATAGTAAAGTGAATATTGTTTTTTATAATTATTTTATTTATTTAATTTAATATTAAAATAATTTACATATAGTTAATTTCTATAGCATTACACTGTTTATATCATTGTTTTTCTTTTCTTTTTATAAAATTCTTTGGTTTCTTGTTTATTAGATGTAGCATTATTTTTCAAATAGGACACAAAAGGAACTGACTCTTTTAATTATTTGTTTTGGATGAGTAATTATACTAAGATTCTGTTAAGTGGAAAATCATTTGACTTTATGAGTCATATAGCTAATTGTATCAAATCCATAAGTAAGAATTAAGATTAACAATGTTGTTAAGGGTATACACAATTAATTTACACTAATGTTTTTTTTTTATTAAATAGTTCTACACACAAGTACAGTTTTTGTTATTGCATATGTTTACCTTTCTTCTATTCATTTAGTAGGTAATTAAGTGAAAAAATATTAGTAAGGAAAAGAAAAATATTACCCAGAACTCAGACCTTAGTAGGAATTTAAAGTAAACATTATAGTAGGTATATTTAAAAAAAAAGAAATATAAATATATTTAATTACTTGTAAGATTGTATAAATAAAAATGGAAAATTAATTTTTTCATTAACTAAAAAGGTAACATATATGAAACTTATACACTTACTTCGAAAAATGTTCCATCTCCATCATGGAATAGCTGTTCGAGCGCAAGTTCATTGCGTTGGGCATCCGATAAAAAGGACTCGGTTTCCGCCGCGTCTGACGGTTTATGGTGAAGTTTTACGGTGCCAGCAAATATAGGAGTCGCTATCTTAGGCGTAAAAACATTTTCTTCAGGCCTCTCCAACAAAGGCTTAGGGATATCTTCTTCGAGAGAAGGATCTCCGTCAGACATCACATAAAACTCACTGAACGTTCAAATCACTGTATCACTGAACTGTATGTAATGATTTAATAATTATTCCAACTTATCATGCTTTAACTTAAGTTTTGAAACGATTAGTCATGAGCAAGGAAGGTGCCAACTACTATTAAACGTTCAAGGTCTGTTTTTATGAATATTATCCTTTTTTAACAATAAAAACTATTTAAATTTCACTTAAATTAAGTACCCACGTATTACGTGATAATAAATTGGAAAAATCAGTCTTTACGAATAAACCAATGAAGTGAAGGTAGTAATGAGACGACTAGAAAAGCAATCTTGAACGAGCTTATTTTAGCAACTTTGCTCTCCTTGTCAACTTGTCATCTTTCAATACCATATGACAGTTGCCTGATATATTTTTTTTATAAAATTACTAGCTAATGAACTGTTTTTTTATTCCAATAGGGTATGTGAAACGTTGAATTCGAAGTTTTATTGAAATATATTTTTTTTTTATGTAAGCAAACTTTAATTACGTACGGTAGTACGGTACTGTACCATATATTTATTTTAATAAGCAAGTTGTAAGGTATATATGTAGAGTAGATATATGTTAAAATAAGTACGTCAAATAAGTAATTATATAAAGAAATAAGAGAAGTTATGGTACATGACTGAATTATAAATATTGCGTTAATGAATTTGCATATTTTAAACCTAAAAATTGTCAATTACATTACATATTTTATTTTACATGATTTTGTTGGTTTATATTGTTGTGTAGTGTAATACAATTGTGCATATTATCAATTACGGTTGTAAATAGGCATCAATAGACCTATTCACACATATCATACTACATTAGCAAGTAATAAATTAAATTATTTGTTTTTTCTTACAATGGTAACTTTTAATGCCACGCCGCTTATGGACTGTCAAAAATTAATTGTCACGTCAAAACGGCAACACAAGTTGCTTGGTCGGCAAATTCATGTTAGGTTGCCGGCGAAATTTTTCTTAGAATAATTATTCTATGTCTTAGTGTTGTTATTTATGCTTTAAGAAAACCTTTCAAAATTAATCAGACAAGATGACTGTGGAGGTGCAAAGTAAGGCGAAGCTGTCTCAGCTTACGTCTGATAAACAACTCACGTTTATAAAGTTAGCTGTTTTATCAATGGCAGCAATTTTATGTAAGTAAAGTAATATAAATGTAGATTATGAGCTTTATTTGAATCCTAGTAACAGTAAATAAAATCTCCCTTTTATTTAAATAATGTTTTATTTTTGTTTTGCACTGACGTGGTCCAACTGCGATAACGAATGGCGACTAGCATGCTAACATAAAACTTTCAATAAAGATAGAGTAATTAATATAGCCTATCGTATATTAATTATGTAAAAAATCGATGTAATTTCTAATATTTGCTTTTCAGCGTTCGCGACTCGTCTATTTTCTGTTTTACGATTCGAAAGCGTGATTCACGAGTTTGATCCGTATTTCAACTACAGAACAACACGATTTCTTACGGAGGAAGGTTTTTATAAATTTCACAATTGGTTTGATGATAGAGCATGGTATCCTCTAGGGCGTATTATTGGTGGTAAGTCAAAAATTTTATTATTTATATATAGTTACTGGATAGTTTTTAGATGCGCTATAGTGCACTAGGTAAAGACAACCTAATGTCAAGACACTCTGATCTTTGCTTTCTACCTGAATTCAAGACATTTTGTTTTTAAATATTACTTAATCCAATACTTTGCCTTGCTAGAGAAAGGAAATGATATTAATTTACTACCCCAAATGAAAATTGAATCCACAATCATGTTTACACTCAGATGTTGTGCCATGACAGCCTCCAAGAGGCCATTTATAGTTAGAACTTTTATATAATGGTTTTTTTTTCTCCAGGTACCATTTACCCTGGCTTGATGGTGACATCAGCTACCTTGTACAATGTCATGCAGTTCTTGAATATTACAATAGATATAAGAAATGTCTGTGTATTCCTTGCTCCTTTCTTCTCTTCACTTACTACTCTTGTTACTTATTTATTGACTAAGGAATTAAAGGTAAATTATGTATGAACTATTATTACTACTTACAATATTTTTATATATATATATTATAATAATAATAATAATAAAACTCTTTATTGTACATCCAAAAAAGAAATAGAAGAATACAAGTAAAAGAATATGGTATAATAGGCGACCTTATCGCTGAAATAGCGATTTCTTCCAGGCAACCTTGAGGCGTTGAAAATCGCAAAAAAATCAGTCTCACTTAATTTTTTATATAACAATCTAAACATTGCAATATATTTTAATACAATATAAATGTTATGTTTAAAATATTTATTATCAATTATGTACTAATAAACCTTAACTTATACAGTCACACTCTTGTGCCGCGGTGCCAAAACAAATTTATATATAATATACCTTATATTATATTATATACATATTCTTATATAGTAGACAGGCAGAACATAGTGTTAAGACACTCTATTCCCCACTTTCTGACCAACTTTGGAGACAATGCATGTTGTGAGATCGAACTCAACCAGTCTACCAGAGTAAAGAATAGAAAATATTTTATAATAATAGTTCCAAGCTGGTATAAAACCCACATTGAGGCATTTACTTTCTGACGGGATGCCCTTAGGCCACCATGGTCTACATTTTTTAAATTAATGGTATTATATTTTGTAGGATGAAGGAGCAGGTCTCGTAGCTGCCGCCATGATAGCAATAGTTCCAGGGTACATCAGTCGTTCAGTTGCCGGCAGCTATGATAATGAGGGTATTGCTATATTCTGTATGTTACTCACATACTATTTTTGGATTAAAGCTGTAAATACTGGAACTATTTTATGGGCTACTTTAACTGCTTTAGCTTACTTCTACATGGTAAGTGTACTTTAGACTTCTTATTTTATATCATGAATAAAAAATCTTTTCTTTAATTTATTTATTGATTGTACAAACATAACTTTTGATTATTATTTGTTTAACATTATAATAATCAATCTGTCAATCATAGAACAAGAAGATGAAAGCTTCACACAAGTGTATAAACCAATTGTATCCTTGTTTTTGCACTTTCATACAAATTTAACAAAGACTTGCTATAACATATATATATATATTTTTTTTTATATGGAATAGGCTTGCGTTTGACCGCATCAAGTCTGGTGAGCGTTGATGCGGTCTACGGTGGTGCACGCTTGCCTAGAAGATACCTATTCACCCTTTCTTTGAAAACCCCCACATTGTATGTCACAGGAAATATCCTTTGTAATAGACATACTCATGTTTATGGGTGTCTTTAGATTTACACTTTTGAGAAAATTTCTCTTTCCTAAGGGTGGAATAACATTTTAAAAATATATAAAATGTATCTATCTAGTTTAACCAGGGGAGCCTGGACTTTAGTTTTGAACAGATATGTTGGTGTAAAGGTTTTTTTTGTTAGTACCATTTCTGGGGTGAACACAAGTCTATTCTGGAGTGGGCATGGGTCAAATTCTTAATCTTATGTTAGTCAAATATGTGCAAGAAATTCTTCTTAACTGAAATGAACACTTCTTAAATTTAGATTCTTTTTTATTTTAAGGTATCATCATGGGGTGGTTACGTATTCCTAATCAACTTAATACCTCTTCATGTATTAGCTCTAATGCTTCTTGGTCGTTTCTCTGCTAGAGTTTACGTAGCATACAGTACATTGTACTGCGTCGGTACAATATTGTCTATGCAGATATCTTTTGTGGGATTCCAGCCGGTGCAGAGCTCCGAACATATGTTGGTGAGTATTAAACTGTTTATTTTTTTTTTTTAATTATTTTTGAGAAGTTATTTTTCTTTTATATTGCTATGTTAGAGACTTCTTCGTCGTTTCCTTTAATAGGTTTACTCTAATAAAATTTGTTACATATTGAAATTTATATACAGCACATATATATAAAATACATAATTTGAGTTTTTTTTATTTATTCAAAAGAACAGTTTTTTATTTTCATTAATTTTTTACTTGCATGGTTTTGTTTTATCAAATATGTCGTATTTCAACTTTTGAGAGACATGTTTTGAGTAAATTTACAAATTATGTATTTTATAACACATCCAAATACAATCAAATCCAAAAATCCAAAGTAAATTATTAAAAAATGTATGATAACAATTTATTATCAAAAAATGCGTGACTTAATTATTAGATTACCATAAGTTTTATAACTGTAACACAAACTATGTTACAATTGTAAAACACTTTCACGTTAAAAATTAAATTTTTCAAATACAAAAATGAGCTACATTGCAATAGTACTTATTTGTAGTAGTAGAATAAAAACAGAATAAGTTTAAAAAAATATCCTATATTTCAGATTTCTAATCTAATTAGGGGTACTTTGATTATTGCTTAAAATTAATAATCACAAAATATTTGAATGTATTATACAAATATGTTTACCGGGGAAAACATTTTGCTATAAGAAAAACAAATAAATTTTTGAACTTAATAAAAGCATATCTTATTAAAGATATTTGTGTATTTCAATGTGTTTATGTTTTTAGGCTCTAGGTACATTTGGCCTTTGTCAATTATATGCCTTCACACAGTATCTAAGAGAACATTTGTCTCCATCCAACTTTGAATTACTTTTCAAAGCTTTATTAACAACTTTGTTGGCAACCCTTGGAACAGCTGTTGTGATACTGACTGTTACTGGTAAGACTTTGAATATTAAATAATTATGTTAATAAATGTGTTTATTTAGCTTAAATTCATATTAAATTGAAGTATGTAAAATACTGGTTAGTAATTTGTTTTTTTGAATGTTTAAGTGAAAGTTCAGGTTGAGTCTTAGGATGTCTTAACCTACACCATTATTTTTCATTATGAAACGAAAATGGTTTCTAGAATATTCGCGAGGTATTTTTTTTTGTTTTTAGGTAAAATCTCACCATGGACTGGCAGGTTTTACTCTTTGCTGGACCCCTCATATGCCAAGAACCACATCCCTATTATTGGTATGTTTTCTTTAATATTGTATTATACTTCTTCACCTACACTGATTAAAGGGAAAATTTTCCATCATTCATCAGACAATCCATCACACAATCCATCCAAAATTCGTTAGAAAGTGGAGAACAGAAAGTGTCTTAATGGAAATTGAGTGTCTAAAACTATGATCCCAGATTCCCTCTACCTACCCTACTATGTGCAGAATATAGCATGAAGCAAAAAAAGTTATATTATTTTGAATAAGATTTTAACTGGTTTTTTTTTAATACTAATCTTCTTTCTTTCTCCTTCCTTTAAGCCTCTGTATCAGAACATCAGCCCACATCGTGGTCATCCTTCTACTTCGACCTCCAAGTGCTAGTATTCCTGTTCCCGGCGGGACTCTACTTCTGTTTCACTAAATTGACTGATGCTAATATATTTATCATTTTGTATGGTGTGCTTAGTATTTATTTTGCGGTGAGTTTTTGTTTTGTAGTTAGGTGGTTTTTTATATGTGTATGGATGTGTATTCACATTTTATTGGATGGCAGAACTCTACGCCGCGCTTTGCGTCAACACCATAGGAAAAAATAGTAGGAGATTGGAAATATAAGCATAAATAAATATTTCACTTCCCAGAGTGGGGATCGAACCCATAACCGTCGCGTTACAGTCACACCCTTGTGCCGCTTATTAAAATAAAAGTAATTTGTTCATTATTAAAAAAATATACATTTATTTTCAATATATTGAAAAGCCCGTAAAATTATAGTAATAGTTTGGTCCTAGCACTACTGATATAGAAAATTGTGGGTTCAAACCCCATTAGTAGTTATTTATATTAACTTATATACTATTATATATATTTTTTTATTTTTTCATTTACAAATGATGACACAAGAAGCTTTGAGTGTGTTGAGTAGATGTTGAGTCCACTCCATCTATTCCGCGCTGTGACCATTACACTTTGATCGCTGAGAATTATTCATTTTAACCTAATATCCTCTAATATATTTCCAAAATTGACATTTTTTTCCTTTTTTTCCCTATTTTTAGGGTGTTATGGTGCGTCTTATGTTAGTACTAGCGCCGGTCATGTGTATAGTGTCGGGGGTCGCGGCTTCAAGTCTCTTAAGTCTACATGTTAAAGATATTGAGCCTAAAGTTGAGAAACATGATAAGAAGAAAAAACATGAAAATAATTTAGTTTTCAGATCTGAGGTTAGTATGTTTAATTTATAACTAGCTTTTACTTGTGGCATCGCTTGAGCGTTGAAATGCAAATAATTGTTGTGTTTGACATTCTCGCTCTGGTAACGAGCGATCCAACACGAAATGCTACCAGGGCTAGGCTGAAAGTAGAGAACGGTAGTATATTAATAGGAACAGAGTGTCTTAACACTAGGTTTCCGGGTTCCCTGTACTTACACTGCCATGTGCTGAATACAGCGTAAAGATAAAAAAACTTATATTTATAATAATATTTACAGGTGGGAGCCCTATTCGTTTGCATTCTCAGCTGTCTCCTAATCTCCTACGTGTTCCACTGTACGTGGGTTACTTCGGAGGCTTATTCGTCGCCCTCCATTGTGCTCTCGGCTCGAGCTCATGATGGAGCCAGGATAATATTTGATGACTTCCGTGAAGCTTACACTTGGTTGAAAATGAATACTAAAGAGGTAAAGAAATAATAACACTTTTTTTCGTTTCACAGATTTTTTTTCTTTTAGCTCACTCACTATGCGGGTACAGCATGTGATTGTAAACGTAACGATTATGACTTCGCTCGCTTCGCTTTTCCCACTCTAAGAAATTAATTATTGAATATTTTAAATTTCTCTCTCTAGTAACAAGCCAAAGCGCGGCAACACGCAATGTCTCTGTCTTCCCTCCCCCTTACTTCCTTACTCTTTGTTTTCGCTGCTATACGCATGATATCTAAAATTTAAAAAAGTTACATTTTTTTTTTAATCATTATTTCCAGGATGCAAAAGTAATGTCATGGTGGGACTATGGTTATCAAATAACCGCCATGGCGAACCGCACGGTCATAGTGGACAACAACACGTGGAACAACACTCACATATCCCGTGTGGGCCAGGCCATGGCGTCAAGCGAGGAGCACGCGTATGAGATTATGAGGGAGCTGGATGTCGATTATGTTTTGGTTATATTTGGTGGGTTAGTGGGTTATTCTTCGGATGGTGAGTAGAGATTTGTATGTTATTGTTTATTTTGTTGTTTTTGTATAACCAAATTATTATAGTAGTTATTAGATGTGGCAGAAAAATAAACTTTTTTTAGTTTTGAGCTGTAACAGTTATGTATGAAGAAGGAAGCTATTGTTTAAACACTCACTTGCTTACTTAGCTTCACGCTTTATTCCTAGCAGGGTAGTCAGAGAGAACGGAGTACTCCATTCCCCAATTTAAGTATTGGGTGGCGAATCTCAACGTCGCTCTTTGTCTTATTACCAGAACAAGTTCATGAAAATAATTTATTCCCTCGATACGGAATTGAACCCACAACCGTCGTGTTTACAATTACATCTTGTGTCCTTACGCCTTATTATTAAATATATATTAGTTTTTAAAGAGTAAGAAATTTTAACATTCCAAGTCATAATTAGAGAATGATGTATAAAAGAAAAAACCATTACACACTACAAAAAATACCATTTCTTATTCACCTTTTTTTTTCAAAATCCACAGACATAAACAAGTTCCTCTGGATGGTCCGCATCGGCGGCAGTACAGATCGCGGCGCTCACATCCGCGAGGCGGACTACTACACGGGCGCGGGCGAGTTCCGCGTGGACGCGCACGGCTCCCAGACATTGTTGAACTGTCTCATGTATAAAATGAGCTATTATAAGTTTGGACTTGTCTATACTGAGGGCGGTAAGTGTTTGATATAACGTGTTCTTTTTTTTATTTTTGTCTGTGCGTTTATGCACTCTAGTCTAAGAAGTGGCTATATTATAGCGGCATTTTATTCTTAAGTTGTAATAAAAGTATAAAAATTTGGATGGAGTTTAATTGAGAACGAGTAGCTTAGTGGTCAGCATGTTTGGTCTTTGATAGGCGCGGGTTGAAATCCAGCTATGTTCCATTTTTTATGTTCTTTAAAAAACACATAGTAACGATTGTATTAATGCAAAACTTATCTACATATGTGCTATGCGTGTAACTTTTATTTATTAAACGTTTTAGGTCGACCACCAGGCTACGACCGCGTGCGAGGCGCAGAAATAGGCAACAAAGATTTCAACTTAGATGTGCTAGAAGAAGCGTATACTACGGAACACTGGCTTGTAAGGGTTTATAAAGTTAAACCTCTACCTAATCGGGGACTTTGAGATCTCCTAGGTACTCCTAGATATCCTTAGGTCTACCTAGACGTTCCTAGGTCTTGTGCAAGCTTCAACAACCATTTAGGTCTCAGAAAATATATTCAATCTACCTCTACTAATCAGTTGTATGGAGGGTTCATTTAAAGATATCTTTAAAATAATGTTCTCAAAAAATATATTACAATGAAGAAAAAAAACCTAAATGGCTTTAGAAACACTTTAACACTTAGAAAATTGGTTTGTTTTTCACATTTAACATATTCTTCTATTATTTGAATTAAGTCTAAAATGTATAAATTCAAAATTTATTATAATATTACTTATAATTAGGTCATTATTGAAATTATTAAATAAAACCGAGATTGTGTTGTAGAAAAAATATAAAAATATTAATTAGAAATTCAATTTTGAAAGCTAACAAATATTATGAAAAAAAGTGCATGCGGTAGATGTGTTCAAATTTCAAATGATTTCATATAATACTATACATATTCATATAATATATATATATAAATTCATATTAAAAAATCCTATAAATAGAGGGACATTCAAAGTGATTACTAAATAAATAAAAATGTTAATTACAAACATTTTTTTTGTGATGTATTGTCACAAAATCTTTTGAAAGTTCTAGAACATTATGTATGAAACTTTTTCTTATTTTTATACGCAAATAGATGGCGCTAGTGTTCAACAAATTAGCTTTTATTTTAATAAAATATAGTTTAAGTAATAATATGTTTTTTCTATTCCTTTTTATTTAAAATTGTTGTTCGCACAAAAGTTTTTTCTTTAATATGAATTGAATTTAAATAAAATTATGTAATGATTGAATGGGAATTGTAAATTTTATGATGTAAAGATTCTTTTTTTTATGGAATAAAATTATTAATTTAATGTCCTTTTTTTTCTTTATTTTTATTCTGAATAAGCACATTTAAAATTGTGTACAAATTAAACCAATTCTAACTATTATTAACAAACATGGTATTTACTAAAGATGGTATTTTTTTTAAATGTGCATTAAACAATTAAAACTGCTGTATTTACAGTTACAACAGTTGTGTTATTTAATAATTTACGTCAATTCCTTTACAGTAAACAGGTTGAGCCAACAACATAAAGAAATTCAATAAGTAAATAGAAGGAAGATCAAAATTAAAACATATTAAAAATATAAACATAAAATATATACTTAAATTCGGAAATTGTAATAAAAGTTAATACTAATAATATTATGTCTCTATAACATCGTCTTCGCCCTGGTCGGAGCAGTCTTCCGGATGAAATGTATCGTCATTGTTATAATTCTGTTTATTTGGTTTGAACTTCTTTGGTTTTCTGGTTTCGTTTTCTGGACGACAAGGGTCGAGCTGTAAATAGAGATGGTATAAATTAATACTAGATTTAAACAGTCGATTCAGATTTCATATAAGAGTTTAGATAGACCAATTCTGTCATGGTCCCAGAGCAACAAGCGACTACAGGTTCGATTCCCATTTTATATACTTTCAGAGCAGCCTTGAGTTCAGCCATTCATCCTGCATTCTTCAAGAATTCGGCAGTAAATGGTGAACGAACTGTCTTTACACTAGGTTCCCAGGTCCCTCTCCGTAAAAAAAATTATACTCACTTTTCGCACAAGTTTATATGTTCCAACACCATTGAAGAAAGCCTCTTTAAAAGCTTTATGTAAAGGTTTCCTTTTGAACACAGAGCACTGCTCTTTCAGTACTTCTGGAGCACCTTCTGGCAAATCTGTATGACAAAAGATAATACTAAAGTATATATGCAGAAAGACTAATTGTGGGGTAGGGGCACAATGTGCGACTGTAAGCGCGACAGGTTGTGGATTTGCTTACCTCCTGAATTTGGAAGGTGGAGAATAGAATTGTCTGAAGAAGAATTGTGTTTCAACAATATGTTCCCAGGTTCACTATGCTTAATATGCTGTGTGCAAAATACAGTGTGTTCAATTACGCTACTCCATACGCAATGCCTTAAGAATGCGGCGGAAAGTGGTGAAAGGAGTGTCTTAACCCATTTTCCCAGGTTCTTATCCTGCTAAAAAAGATTTTCTATATCTACGACATGCAGAATGCAGCTTCAAGCCAAAAAAATTAATCTCAATTCAAAATAATTACCAATTCCCCTAAAATAATATGTTTTAGGTCTAATGTCATATATCCTATAATCCATAAAAAGAGTGACTTCAAACGGGTCATCCTCTTCTTCAGTAGTATCTTGGGCAAAAAATGATACCTCAATGTGTGACCCATCCAAACATTTGAATGTTTCTGCTTCTATGTTTACAAGTTTCTGTAAAATAAAATAATAACTGTATTACTAATAATTATACACAATTTTTGTTATTAAAAATAACCAACTACAATTTTAAAATAATATTTTGCAGCAGTCCATGGTCACTGGCACACAGACCACAAACTATTTACTGCAAAGGGGCTACCCGTGGACTGCAAATTGTTTGAAATGTTGGGATTTCTAAAAATGGATAACACTAAATATACGAGATGAATCGTTACTCGATTGATTGTGAGTGATTCGAGTTTCATTTTAAAAAGCTTAGATTTGGATTTTTACCCACTGTGCATAATATTGTGGTATTATTACACAATAAATCTGTATAAGCTGAAAATGGCTTACAAAGAGTCTCCCTGTCCGTTCTTCTGTAATGGCAGGAAGAATAAAAAAGTTAGAGATAACTACATTTATTACTTTACCGTTAAGTTTTTGAACTGCTCTATCCTATTATAGTATGCAACTAAGCCTTTTCTTATTGCTATAAGACATTCAGGCATCATTATATTATCAAAATCTTCCATTATAGCCTTTACATTGAAACCAATTGGTAGTGATGACTTCGAAATTACATTACCACCTATAAATATATATATATATAAAAGTAAGTGTGTATAAAAACAAGATATGCTAAATTAATTTTTATTCAATATCATGGAAAATTATTGAAAGAAAGGATAATTTTAAGTGTATTAATTAAAGTTAAGTAAAAATAAAAAATATTACCACTTTCCATATCAATTCTTAGGCCATGCTTAATTAAGTTTTCTGATTTATGCTGCATATGGTACACTACACAACAATGTCCATTTGCAATGTAAGATTGGACTTCCACTCCCGTTAGCATTGATAATAGTTTTACATTTTGTTCTAGGCTTGTTACAATGTTACCAAGTACAATTTTCTAAAAAGTAAGTAATTAAAATATTGTTACATCATTTACAATATCATAAACATACATGTAAATAACATTTTAAGTATATACTGTCCACTATTTCAAAAATATTGTAACATTGATAATATTTAACAGTGATAATATTTAATACCTGTGGTCTAATAAGCAATTCGTCTTTCTTTGGGTTGGGTTTCGATACTTTGTTTCTATAACTATGTCTTTGAAACTGAAATAGTTCATTTTGTTTGTCCCTCAACTTTTGTTCTAAAAGTTGTACTTCTTCATTTATTTCTACACAGTCATCAGGCAACTTTGCAACTGTATAAAAAATCAAATTATTAATTAACATAATATACTTCATTTTTAATCAATATATAATACTTAATTAAAAACCAACAATCGCAGATTTTGTAATAAAAGATACATTACGACTTACCACTTTTACCAAATATTTTAGTAATTTTTAACTGCTTCTTATTATTTTTCATATTTTGTGAGTTTGTATTTTATTTTTTTGTGATTAAGAACTGTTATTAGCGAAGAATTACATATAATATAGGAAACAAAATTTGAATTGTAACTGTTAATGTTATTTACAATTACAATTCACAAATGACAGATTCATTTCAATGCTGCCAGCTTAAGTGTTTTTTTAACCGACTTCTGTAAGAAAAGAGGTTATCAATTCGACAGTTTTTTTATGTTTTTTACCTCATAACTTTTGATGAAAAAGATTTTATAATTTTGAAGTCGGTGTCAAACTAATGCTACAACAACCTTACTACAATATCAAATTACTAAGCCTTCTTGTTTTACTTGGCACCGACTTCAAAATTATAAAATCTTTGTAAGAATATTTTTCACTTTTTAGTTCGTTGTTAGAAGTCAGTTTTTCTTTTTGTTAAAATGAATTCATTTTAGGATTTTAAGTGATGGGTAGATCTTAAATTTATGCTTCTTAAATGAGTCACAAAGTCGTGGTGGTGTACTATATAAAAAAAATTGTACCGTATGCAAGACCCATATTCAGAGATATCAATTAACATGTGCATCTATCATTACAATTTAACAATGATATTAAATTGAATGATATAGATGCTATATTAAAAAAATATGGAATTCGCTTTTATTTTATTAACTAACCTATAATTTTTATCACATTAATTTCGACAAAATGTTGCTAGAGCTATTAAAATATTTAATGAAAATATAATGAGGATACATAGTTTTCAATTCAAATCTTTATTCAAATAGTATTCCGTCCCGTAGTAAAGATGTTTAGATGTTATTTAAATTGCATATTTTATGATGGCTTTTATGTTTTCATGACTATAATAATAATTTGTATTATTCATAAACATAATTTTTGGAACCACTTTAGAAACTTAAGAAAAACTACTAGTAAATTTACTTAACTACTAACTCTCTGCCGTATAACAGCGTCTGTACCAACACTGCATTGTGTACCGCTAAATGCGCAGCTGTGCTGACATTTCGCCGTCTCTTCAATGCAGCCAAGGCCGTTAATCCTGTTACAGGCAGCAATACGCCTTTCCACATCCATCTCATATATTCCCTCTACTGAACTTACTTCTCAAATATACTACTTCATTCACTTGTTCTAATAGCTTACCATTTACACATCCTTTCTTCATTTCTTTCAAAAACCAGAACCTAAGTCTTGCTTGCATTATTACTGCCATTATTTTCACACCATTCCTTCAGTGGTGACAAATGCCGTCATCTTGTATTCTGATGATGCAATGAGCGCTGCATCATCTGCGTTCAGCAGGCAATTCACACTCAAGTCACTTACTTTCACTGCCATGTCACTTTATTTAACTCCTTGGAAATCTATCCAAATACAAATGGAACAACCAGTGACATGGTGCATCCATGTTTGCCACCTGATTGGATGTCAAAGGCGCAGGCTAAGTGACCGTCACTTCAGAAAATAGGATAAAAATAAAAGACTTTAGTAAATAAGAAAATAGTTATTACATAAATGCATTTTTATATATAATAAAAAATATTCCACTCTATTTAAAATGCTCTTTCAGTACATTAAAATTTATTTATAGACCAAGCAATTTACTATCTTGTTCAGATAATCGTCCTTCATTTAGTCGTATTTTTAACCTGAAATAAAGAAGAAAAATAAAACAAAATTACATTATAACGAACACAATTTTTTTCCTGTATGATGTCATAGTAGGGCGCCAGAGCAAACGTGCGACTGTAAGCAAGACAGGTTGTGGGTTCGATTCCCATACAAGGAAATAAAATATTTAATATATTCTCACTCAGGTAATGTGAAGGTAAAAGTAAAGGGTGATGTTGAGTTTCACAACTCAACACATAATCCCTCCATAATTTGGCAGAAAGTGGCGAATAGAAGTGTCTAAATGGGATGGGAAGGGAGTGTCTTAGCACTAAAAAAGCTGAAAAAAGACGGCACAAAACCATATAAGCATTTTGTGCATTAACAATAAATTAAAAAGAGAATAAATTCGTTTTTCTAAATCCAATAGTAAGAAATTATATTTACATTTCTTCATTATGATTAACCGACCACAATTCAGGCATATACTTAGGATTCATTGAGTTTAAAAAGTGTTGTCGCCACATTTCTTCTAATTTGAGAAGACCTTTATTTTCAAGGTAATATTCAACCACCTTTTGACCGTGTGGCTCATAGTCCGTGTTCTCGAATCTAAAACAAAAAAATGTACATAAAAGTTTTATTTTATGCTCATTTCAAAGTTTTTTTGCTCATGTCTTGCATATAAGGTTGGAAGGAGAAATTCTAGAGAAGAAACACTCTAGTTTTATAATTTACGCCTGTTTTCATCATGTGGGGTGTGACAGAAATCACAGTAATTATAAAAACAAAATCCTGATTTTTTAACAAAAAGGAATTGCAAAATGAAAAAAAAAAAAGATATCTAAATAGTTTGTGCCTCATATATAGTTTTGATAGTGTCTTGTGTCCGCAGGTACAGTACCAACGATGAGTCGTCGCCACTCTTAACTGTAAATGGCTGTTTGCTTATTTTAACAATACGGCCACTACACATAGGCGGTATTGTACCTGCGGAAACAATACAAACTATCATCTTAATCTTAGTAGTGATCTTAAAAACGCTTAAGTACCCTTTTATATTGAGTAAAATATAATCATTTCCCTGAGAGGGTTTAGATTGAACCTAGTACCATTGCATGTACGATCAAACAGTATTCTACAAAAAAAATAATTTTTAAATATATACGAGTATATCTATAAACAAATTACTAACCCAATTTGTATATTAGCAGCTTCCTCCAACAGTTCATTGGTGATCTCATCATACTGTAGATAATGTTGTAGAATTATATTCTCAAGTTCTTTTCTTCGAGGTTCTGGTAAAATATGCTTCCTGGATTGATATAACAGTGCTCTTGCTGCTTTACGGATTTTTCTAAAAAAGAAAAATCTTTAAATTAGATAATATATACATTAAAATAATATTTCTTCATTAAATTGTTTACTTGTATTTTTTTATTAATTGCAAATGTAAACGTGACGGTTCCGGGTTCGATTCCTACTCGGGGGAATATATTTATAGGTATATTTAATATTTTTATATTCTCGGTGTGGCAACGAGGTAACGCGTAGCGTTGAGTTCTAGCACTCAACATGCAATGCCTTAAGAATTGGGCGGAAAGTGGGGAACGGAAATGTCTAAATGGAAACAAAGTGCCTCAACAATGGGTTCTGGTGGCTCTGTCTATCCTAATCTGTGTGGGAGACAGCTAACAAAAATATTAATACTTAGCAAAATAGGTAATGCGAATATAAAGTAAGCCAAATAGTTGTCAATGATTAAGAAGAAATAATTGTTGAATTGTAAGCGAGATAGAGATCTCTGCCAAGTGGCATGTGGCATGAGAGGGCAAGATAGACACGATAGACAGCAATAAGAGTGAGCGAGATAGAGACAGTGGCGTGAGTAAGCAAGATAGACAGTATCAAGAGTAAGCAAGACATAGAAAGTTGCACACAGAGACAGGAGTGAGACAGAGACAGCAACATACCTGCAGTCCGCGTCCTCCACGTACTCGCTGTATTCGCGCGACGGCTGCGGCGCGGCGCAGTCGCGCGCTAGGCGCTCGCGCACCGCCTGGTCCAGTATGTTGCTGCGCTGGTGACACTCCACGCATAGCAGTACTACGTCGTGGGATGAGTGATCTTTCATTACTTCTGCAGTCAAAAAATATATATCTTTATCTTTTGTGCATATGTAATGTTATTCTATTCATATAACACAAAATTGACTATGGTAAACAGGTCAATGTTGAAATAATTTTGACAGGATAATTAAGATATTTTTATACATAAAATTCAATTATTTATAGATTAACACAAACCTGGAAAATGTTTCCTATACTCTCTAGGAACTACATTCTTCCGTATATAGGAGTCCTCAGCGCCACATACCACACATTTATTTTCTTTTGTAAGTTGGTAGTACCGTCCAACGTCGCCTACGGAACGGCCCGCGGGTTCGAACCTGAGACGGACGGTTAAGGGGTTCTCACTAACTATATCTGCTAGTTCTTTTTCAACATACCTAGAGGCAAATCAGAAATAATTGTTGAATAAAATTTTATAAAGAATTAGTTGTAGAATGATGAATTAATAATGGACTGTTCTTGCTGGTCAATTGGTCAGTGGCGTAGTAAGGGGGGGCATGCCCCGGACGCCGCTCATAAAGGGGCGCCAAATAATCCGCAAAACTATTTAAACATATATGTATATGAAATTATATTTTGTTGGGGTGCGCTGTAAAAGTATTTTGCTCCGGGCGCGAGTTAAGCTCGCTACGCCACTGTAATTGGTATTTAATTAAATTATTAATCATGTCGAATTTTTTTTGACTGTATTTTAAAATATGAGAAACAAGAGCTGCCATGATGTAATGTCATATGGTCTTGTAAATAAAATGTCACCTGATCAACGTAACTTTTATTTATTTTCTGTTATCAAAATCAGTGCATTTCAATCAGCGATTGTAGTCCCAAGACCAACAATTTTCGCAACAGAGCAACATGGCCTCCAGCGTTTCCATTAAATTCGCACAACACTTAAACTTTTGTTCCATTTACCAATCAAAAAGAATATCATTTATATCGTGGTTTATTGGGACCAAATTTATACTGTTTTTTAAAATAGATATAATACCATTAAAATATTTAAAAATGAATACCATATAGCTTTCTTATTGTCACAAGTGCATAACACTTCTCCGTCGGGGGCTTGCAAAAAGCAGTTGTGGTATAATGGTTTTGACCGAGTAACTGGCTGAAATTTCTTTCCTATAACCACATCTTTATTTACTTTTGCATCTTTTTGTTTATATCTGGAAACACAATAAATATTAAGTTAATTGTTCAGATTAATTCTTAAACCACATGGGAATATAAAATATTTAATATTTTCATTTTCCCATTCTGATAATGAGGTAAAGCGCTAACACTAGATTCCCAGGGTCCCTCTACCTACCTTGCTATGTGTGGGATACAGCATGAAGCTAAAAAAAAGACAACTGTTAACTTAGTTAACTATTTTATATTTAAAAGAATCTTAAGAGATGAGGGTTTTAAAGAATCTAATGGATAGGTACTTCATATACCATTAGATTATTTATTATTATTTATTTATTTATTGATAAATTAATAAATAAAATTATTTTACTGTTCACAAAATATATAATTTGTGAACCCAGTATTGGCTATCTGTTAAAATGGCGAGAGAGAATATACAAATTATCTTTACATTACGCTTTTCTCACCTACCAAGGAAAAAAACTTACTCATGATATTTATCTTTTTTTACTGTCTTTGTTTTAAAGCAAATATCTGCGTACTGCCAGCACAGACTGTTTAAATTATCCCATTGACCATTTTCTTTGTTAGTCCATTTCCAAAATGGTGTCCTTTGCTTATGATAAGAATTGATTAACTTTACAAATATCTTTATTGCCACATGAGCATCGGCTGCTGCATATTTGATTTGCCTGTCTGTCAGTTCTTCGGCCTCCCAATTACTGCAGCGAATCTTTGTATTAAAATAATAAATTAGTTCCTTGTGTGTGTTTTTTCTGTTTTTAGTTTTACTTTAATTTCTATTTAGTTTTGTAAAAAATAATTAAATAGTAGCCAAAGTCGATCATTGTACAGCAAAAGCAGAAAATTTATTTAAAAAAATATCAATTAAAAAAAATATGTATCTATAATTTTTAAAATAACCCCTAATTAAATGCTTTATCTTAATGGATCCAAGTGAAAACACTCTATTCTCTGTTTTCTGGACAAATCGAGACTTTGCATATTTAATGTCTGAATCCATTGCCTCCTCTGTTCTACCAGAGCTGGAAAATTAAAATTATACACAAATAACACTCCCCTGGAGATAACAAATTACCCTGGAGGCGGGTCGTGGTTCAGAGGCACAAAGTATGACAGGTTGTGGGTTCGAGAGGATTTTTTTTTAATTTAATATTTTCATTTCTTTGCATTGGTGTAGTAAATGGCAAAAGGAGTGTCTTAATACTAGGTTCCCTCTGCTTAACCTGTATCCTGTATACATACCCTGTTGGGTGTGCGATACAGAATGAAGCAAGAAGAAAAAAAATATATTACCCTCCAGCTTTTATCCAGAATGATGTTGAGCAAAGATTTCGACATTGCAGCAAGACCCCCAGCATCGAGACCACATAATATGGCAATATGCCTTACATCTAAAGTACCCTTTAAATGTATATCATAATCAAGTGCTAAATACTTTGCATCATCTGCTGGAGCCACACCTACTTTGTAAATAGTTTCATCTTGTAGAAGATTCTGCAATTTCAAGATGAATATTTATTATAACAAAAGTAAGATTACTTAAACTAGTACATTTATATATATTTTTAGTTTTATTGATACAGAACTCCGTGCTGAGTGGCGAACTCAACGCCGCGTTTTGCTTCGATAATAGAGCAAAGAAATGAAAATATAAATTTAAATAATTGCATTTCTTCGAGTGGGGATCGAACCCACTACCAGACGGGTCTAGGGGCACACGTTGTGCCCCTGCGCCACGTCTTTTCAACAAGATGTTTTCTAAGATTTAAAAATATTTCCTATCCATTCCAGATAGCATTATAATATAAAAATTTCCACATAGCAGGACTTAAACTCATGCCTCTTAGATGCTGTCCATAAATAAAAAAAAATTATACATTAGTGTAAAGCCACAAATAACACACAATTTTTTTTAAATAATATCTCTACAAGACAGCATTTCTAGGGTCTCAGGGTATAATATATAAATTATATATAATATATAAATTTTATATTTAAGTAGTTTCTTAGTTGTGAAGTCTCTATATATAAAAAAATTTAATATAGCATGCTGCAAACAACAGTAATCAGTTAAAAATTATAAATAATGAAATAACTATACCTACTTTTAAGCATTGCGGAACAGATTTTATTTGACAAAGTCTAAATAATCCACAATATCCATCAAAAGTGGACAGTTGTACAAGTCCTACAGGAGATCTCTTTCCATTAATTGTTACCCATTCACAGTCAAAACCTATTGCATGATATTCAGCACAGCGGCTAAAATATTTAAAAAATATATATATATAATTATCTATTAAAATAAGAATAATTGCAATGTTGGTTGGGTTTTCCTTATGTAAATTGAAGCAAAATAAGATATATTATACCATTTAATACTGCAGTTTTGTTTTTTTCCTGTATAACAAAGAAAACCTAGTATGTGGAGTGTCTTAATTCAATGCTGCAATGTCCCTACTACAGGCCTCTCTACTATATACTGATGCATGAAAAGAATGTTAATATACTACCCTGTAGTAGTGGTAGTGACTATTAATTGCACTGATAAACATATGGTGCCATATTAACTTATTCAGCATAAACTATTCAAACATAGCGAATTTTTAAACTGTATGTCAATATCCTTTTTGATTTTCTATTTTTTTCAATATATTTTAAATAAAAGTAATTATCTTTATAATTAAAGTTACGTTCTTAGAAAATTTATTGTGCAATATAAAAACATAAAGAGGTGATAAATTTAATATAAATACCTGCGTAAATTAGAAACAACTTCCTCACATTCTTCTTCTGATGTTATAATTTTAATTGATAGATCCAGTACATCTGCTGCGTTTCTTTCTTTTCTTGTTTTCTTAAGAACCAAGTATGTAATACCAGCACAACCAAGTGCAACAGCAGACGTTAATCCTATTTTTAATTTAATAGAGGTTTCCATTTCACACTAAAATTTTAATTATTTTTGTTTATAACATTTATTAAGAAATATTCTAATTTATCACAAATATATTCAAATTTATAAACGTATAAACCATAACTATACCGCAATTTGTATACGTCAGTCGTCAACGTTTGATAATGATAACTTGATAAGCGCAGTGTTGTCCTTTATAAATAACAAAATGTAGGTTATAAATTATAATATAAGATATAAGTTTCTATAGGGCTTGCTCATTTAATTTCTTCTACTAAGCTCCATATAGGGTTTAATATTGAGATTTTGGAAATTATTTAGTAGTTAAAAAACAGTATAATTTTTAGGAGTTGTAAATATTTTCAATATTGGAAAAAAATTTAAGCGTGAACTGTGCTGTGAACAGAGTTTTTTAATAAGAACGAGTAGTATTTAAAAATTTGACGAAACTTGCATAACTGGACAAAAATAGAACATAAAAAGGCCTTACCGTACCTGAAATACTTAGTTGATTTTCTTATTATTTTAGACTAAATAAATAGTTTGATAACCCTGAAATTATAAATAGTAAGTAAGTTCAAAAAACGCGTCGATCAATCAATCAAATCAGCCTTTTCGGGTCCACTGCTGGACATAGGCCTCTCCCAGGGTGCGCCAAAGCGTGAAAACGCGTGTTTTACACAAAATATACCTTTTATATTCTGTGCAGAAAACTGTCAATTAGAATTTATGATTACCTAGTCTGTTGTTATCGTTGTAGTTTATAAATAATCTGTAAATGAAAAATTTGTTTTTAACCTAAATTATATCAATAAATATTCATTTATTAATTATTTATTAAGTGTATTGTTTTTATAATGGCAAGGGATCGAAGTACAGAACGACGTAGATCTCGATCTCGTGAACGTCGTGAGCGAGATCGAAATGATGATCGTGAAACACATAGGGACAGAGTTAAGCGTCGCGAGCGATCAAGAAGTCCCCGAAAAGAACGCGATAGATCGCGAAGTCCGAGCAAAAGAGACAGAGACCAACGTTCCCGCAGTCCCAGGAAGGAGAGGGAACGTTCTAAGAGCCCACAAAGAAAAGACCGCGGTCGCTCCAGAAGTCCTAAAAAACGAGACGGTAAAGAACGTCGCACTGAAGACAAAGATAAAAGCAAGTACAACAAAAAAGATGACGAATCCAAACAAGAAGATGAAGAAAGTAAAATGGAAGAAGATCAACCTAAGCCAGTTAAAAGAGAACCGCTGTCTTTGGAAGAATTATTGGCTAAAAAGAAAGCTGAAGAAGAAGCTAGGAGTAAACCAGTTTTCTTAACAAAGGAACAAAGAGCAGCACTTGCTTTGGAAAAGCGTCGTGAACAAGTTGAAGCTATGCGAGCTAACATTGAGCGACCTCCTGTCACGACTATTGATTTAACTGGACCATCTAAAAGGGAGGAAGAAAAAAAGTATCGTGAGGAGAGGGATAGGGAGAGAGAGCGTGAAAGAGAAAAGGAAAGAGAACGTAAATACGAAGAGAGGAAGTCTGCAAATGATCGCAACAGAGATGACAAGAAAGAGAAAAATGAAGAGTATAATAAAAATAAGGATAAGGAAAGAGAGGAAGAAGCAATTAAAGCTCGTTATTTAGGTATTGTTAAGAAAAAACGTAGAGTGAGACGGCTCAATGATAGGAAATTTGTCTTTGACTGGGATGCTTCTGAGGACACTTCAAATGATTACAATGCTTTATACAAAGAAAGACATCAAGTTCAATTCTTTGGTAGAGGTCACATTGCTGGCATTGATATTAAATCACAAAAGAAAGATTACAGCAAGTTCTATGGAAATCTCCTGGAGAAACGAAGAACAGAGTTGGAAAAGGAACAAGAAAAGTTAAGGCTTAAAAAGGTTAAAAAGAAGGAAGATAAACAAAAATGGGATGATAGGCATTGGTCTGAGAAGGATCAAGATGAAATGACTGAAAGAGACTGGCGAATCTTTAGAGAAGATTATAACATAACAATAAAAGGTGGTAAAATACCAAATCCTATTCGGTCATGGAAGGAAGCCAGCTTCCATCAAGATATAATGGAAATAATAAATAAGGTTGGATATAAAAGTCCTACGCCTATACAAAGGCAAGCTATTCCCATTGGACTACAAAATAGAGATATCATAGGTGTGGCTGAAACTGGTTCCGGTAAGACCTTAGCTTTTCTTATTCCTTTATTAACATGGATTCAGTCATTGCCGAAAAGTGAACGTATGGAAGATGCAGACCAAGGCCCATATGCTATCATATTAGCACCTACTCGTGAGTTGGCTCAGCAAATAGAAGAAGAAACCAACAAATTCGGCATCCCATTAGGTATAACTTCAGTAGTAGTTGTGGGAGGTTTGTCGAGGGAAGAGCAAGGTTTTAAGCTTCGATTGGGTTGTGAAATTGTAATTGCGACACCTGGTCGTCTCATTGATGTATTGGAGAACAGATATTTAGTTCTTAACCGCTGCACATACGTCGTCCTCGACGAAGCCGATCGCATGATAGACATGGGTTTCGAGCCTGATGTACAGAAAATTCTAGAATACATGCCTGTCTCTAATATTAAGCCAGATACGGATGCAGCGGAGGATGCTTCAGTTTTACTTGCAAATTATAACTCAAAGAAAAAATATAGACAAACTGTGATGTTCACAGCTACTATGCCACCGGCTGTGGAAAGGTTAGCTCGAAGCTATTTGCGTCGACCAGCGATCGTTTACATAGGATCGGTTGGTAAACCGGTCGACAGGACTGAACAAGTTGTATACATGATTGGCGAGAATGAGAAACGAAGGAAGCTTACAGAAATATTACAACGTAATGTTGAACCACCGATTATTATATTCGTCAATCAGAAGAAAGGAGCCGACGTGCTCGCGAAAGGTTTGGAGAAACTTAGTTTTAACGCGTGTACTCTCCACGGTGGAAAAGGTCAGGAACAGCGTGACTTTGCTCTGGCTTCGCTTAAGAATGGCTCTAAAGACATACTAGTGGCGACTGATGTCGCTGGTCGTGGTATCGACATCAAAGACGTCAGTATGGTCATCAATTATGATATGGCGAAGACAATTGAAGATTATACACACAGAATTGGTCGTACCGGTCGTGCTGGCAAGACCGGTAAAGCTGTGTCATTTGTTACTAAAGAGGACTCTGCTATTTATTATGATCTAAAACAAGTATTGCTTGCAAGTTCTGTATCCACATGTCCTCCTGAGCTCATGAATCACCCTGAAGCTCAACACAAACCTGGAACAGTTGTTACAAAAAAGAGAAGGGAGGAAATGATTTTTGCCTAAAAATAATATTTGCTTATTTTATAGTATTGAATTGTAAATGAAACATTTTATCCATTTCATACGTTTTATTAACTTCATTGTGGTAGAATATGTTACACTGCAAGTATAATAAATATTGATTCCTAAAACTCCTGGTTTGCTTTTCTTAAGGCTGAAACAAGTAATTGCCAAAATATAGATAATATTGACAGAACATTTATAATTTTTGAGTATTTTTAAGACTTTTAAAATGATATCAAAATTTGGGAAACTTTAATACTTACAAAGTTATTGGTTTATTTCTTCTTCATAACCTGTAAAACATTTATAAATAATTAAATAATTGAAGTATGTAGGTATATTTAGTATAAAAGTAGGATTGTACATTCAATAAGCACTGTAAAAACACAGCAAGCACAAATAATTTGTCATACATTTAGATACAACTAGTTTCAGACTTGATATAAATATAAAGAAAATTTTTAAAATCCATTTCCCGGTCAACTAATTTTGTCTTAAAATGAAATATATAATATGAATTATTGCCTTAACATATTATGTTTAACTAATTCAAGAAGCAGCAAGGTTCTTAAGAAACAAAATGAGGATTGTATTTTTTTAAATGATTCTTGCAAAAACTTGTCATGCCTTATAATTAATAACATCTACCAAAACGTACTTTGTGTTAATATAAATTATTAATGAATTCAATATAAACATTAACAATTAGTAATTACACTAAAACTAAAAACATGCACATAGCTTTTTGTTATTATTATTAGTTTCATAAAAACCAAGCAAGAATACAGTGTTGCCACAATTAAAAAACAAGCAAAACAAATATTTGTTCTCTGGGTCACCAAAATACCTATTCTTTCTGTTCTGATGGTTTTTCATCTTTCGATGGGGGTGGCATTACTGCCTGTTTGACAGACGAAGCCAAAGATGCTGTCAAGTCTACAAACTCAGAGAAGTCTTTCGGAAAAGACAGCTCCGGAAATTTTACCTCCAATTGTGGATCACCAGGTTTAACTACATAAATAAATAAAATAACAAATAATCAATTGTCATCCAAAATTTTAATTAATCAGTACATTATTGTTTTAAAATATATTCTTGAATAATTTTTTTAGCTTCACTACATATCCCACACATAGCAGTATATGTAGAGTGCACATACTCTTAAGACATTCTGTTCTTGACTTTCTGCCCTTTTTTCGAGAGCAGCAGACCCTTTGTTTCTTTTAGTGTTTTTATTGTTGACCAGACCAAGGAAATTAAATTAATTTATTTTCTCAAGTGGGAATTAAGTCCACCTTTATCTATAAAAATAAATAATATTACCTCCATATAAGAAGTTGTAAGCAATATTTATATATTGTTTAATAAGGCCACCATTATCTTTCATTATTTCTTTAGTTTCTTCAGGAAAGCAAATGTAACCCATACCAGTTGTTCCTAAACCAGCATAGAATATTCTCTGTAATTTAAAAGAATATAAACCAAATTAATATTCATAGGTCAATAAATAATATATTTACTTTTTTTATTTCTATATATTATAATGCATTTGTTACTTCACTTACTTGCACAAACTTGTTCACTTATAGTTCTGGCACAGGGGCTCAAGCATGACTGAAAACGCCTCAGGTTGTGGGTTCAATTCCAATTTTCTCAATGGAATATTTTTTTAATTTTCTTACTCTGGTTACAAAGCAAAGCTAAGTTTGAGATCAGAAACTCAATATGCAATGCCTCAAGAATTCGGTGGAAAGTGGTGAATGGAAGTGTCTTATCACTCTATGGGAATAGACAGTTTTAATACTAGGTTCACAAGTTTTCTCTGACTACATTGCTATGTGGGATACAGCAGAAGCTAAAATCATATACCTATATTCCTTTCCGTCTAAGACTGCCCGAGAATTGCCCACTAGTGAGCTGGTGTACAACAATAATATTATTACTATATAAAGAAATTTGAAAGCCACTGTGGTGCATTTGAGTAGCATCTGATTAACACCATGGTTCAATTCTAACTTGAAAGAATGAATTATTTTCACTTCTGTGCTATGGTAAGGTCAGGACAGCATTCTGTCACTAAATGTGATGTGATTAAAATTATAAATTAAAGTGTAAAATAAAAAAAAACTACTTGAAATCTTACCCTAATAAAACCTCCTCTAAGGCCAAATATGAATCCAGCAAGACCACCCATCGCCACAGCTCCATATCTTGTTTGTTTGTTTTCTTCTTCCCTTAAGTATTGAATAATCCCTGTAAAGAGAAAGATAATAGACATACTGTCCAAAAAATCTTAATATTATCAATAATAAAATTCTTTTTATATAATAACTTTATAAAACTTATCACTTACAGTCACTTCTGTCTCTCACTTCTGAATAATTATCTTGAATTGTATTTTTGACAGATTCTGTGTGAGCCCAGGCAATTTCTACTTTCTCTCTCACAGCTCTTACTGGTGACAGGAGAGCTGATTGTAAGTAATTACTCTTTTCTTCATTTGCCTTTGATTGTAAATATCTAAAAAAATAAACAAAATAATATTTAACATTTGAATAAATATATTTTTCATTTATATGATGTGTTGACGATCTTCGTATGATAGAAAATAAATTATTATCACGTGATTGCCAACAAAATTAAACCACAATAAGGTTATTTAGTATAATAGTGTTTATTACATACTCGCCGTAGTCTGCATGAGGCGCTTCATATATTGGCAATTCGGAGACTTTCATAGGTGGCGGTTGTACTGGATCCTTTGACTCCTGTATTGGAGTTGCTGCACAGACGCTTGGTATCAATGATACTAGGCCAGAACCGATTACAACTTTCCGAATCATCTGTAATTTTTTTTTAAATAAATTAATAACTTTAATGTTTTTAATGTGTAAACAATATTTTTTAGTAAATATACCTTTATAAGGTATGAGTTATAGGAGTTGGTTACATAAATAAAAACAGTTTTCGAATAATTTTCCCCAATCAGCTGCTCAAGTGACACTTACATGACAGTTGACATAACATTATATAATACGCTCGAATACACATACGTGCATTTATTAATAAAATACTCTTTTATAATATTAATCATAATTTGTGCTTGCAATTCTTGTTATAGAAAAATATATTTTATTTAAGCATTCTTTTATTGATACTGATTTTTTTAGTTTATGGCTTACGGGTGTAGCATTGCAAATTTGCAAAATGTATGTTGTATACTATACGCTATGTATACCGTATGTACTTTTCGTTTTAGTTATGTCAATTGTCAATGTCAAATTTACCATAGCTCGGTATTCTACATCTGTCATGCATTTTCTTTCAACGTCTCTTTGTCTCGGCAATGTGAAACCGAGATTTTTGTGAATAATCTAAAAGTGAAAACCAGCAATTTTTTATTAAAATAGATAAATTATTTTTTTTATATTATAATTTATATATTTCATAGTCTGATTAGTACAAATTGTGAGAACACCGCACACATATTCTGTTGTTTTCCATGAATAGTAATTGTTTAGTGAAATTTTGTTAGTTTAAAATGAGCGGAGTGCGCGCCGGGCGCGTACCTAAGCGCCGAAGAGGGAACCGCGTGAAAACTCGGTCAGGTAAAGGAGGCTCGCATGCTACTGCTTCGCCGCTGTTTATATTATGGATTTGAAATTGCTTGAGAGGCAAAAATAGATTAGTGCTTGAATGGTACACCACTAATTGGTTTCCTATGAAGTATTATTTGCGGCGACCATTTCACAATTTTTTAAAATTAGTATTCATATTGATAAATGGAAATTGCTTATATTATTCACCTATATTATCATATTCTAATATGGCTTAGTAGATTTACATTTTTATTACTTTCTCACTCCCATGAAATACAGATAAAATTTGTTTACACAAACCTCATGTATTATTGATGTTATATTCTAAGGTCTGCCCAGTTTTATATTAGCTCTCACTGATTCAAAACATATACTTTGTTATTATTTAAATATTTACTACATACTTTGAAGGTGACATTCTAAACAATTTAGATTTATTAAGAATGAAACAAATAATATACATAATTGTCCTATTATAAGTATTAATTTGAAAATATAATTATGAAGGTCATATCTAGAAGAAAAGCAATTATTAGCTTATAAACAATAATTATAGTAATTTCAGGTTCAATAGATTTAAGATAACATTTTGATATGAGTGTTTATAGAGCTTTATCATGTAATTTGTAGATGTATGCTTAGAAAATTTTCTAAATTTCTGGATATTATTTAAAAAAAAAATGTATTTGAAACATATTTTTGTTGTTTTTTAATTTATTTATTTTGAAAATAATCAGCAAAATTGATGGAGCTATAGAAGTCATTTTACAAATATTTGGTGTAATTAGAATTGTTATTTTATCTTGCAGCAACTGAATACTCATGTTACAAAACAATAGATTCCTTGGAGTGATCTCTTTTGTTTTACCAAAACAATAATGAAATTGAATTTAGAACATTTAATGGTAGCCAGCAAATAATACTGAAATAAATGAAGACATGTATGGTTGAAGGATATTTGAATTCTGAAATAAAAGTCCATGTTTTGTATTAACAATTTTAAAAGTTAATGATTCCATATATACTCTTAATTCCTTTTTGAGAAATATAAAAAATATAATATATTTAAAACTTAATTCAAATTGTAACTAATACTTTACAAATGTTCACAAATCTTTCCTTTTAAAATAAATTTTAAATATATATATTTTAAATGACCTTTTAATAACAAGCAAAAAAAATATATTTTGACATTGTAATCTTTCATGTAGTAACTTATTTTTGCATTATAACATAAAAAAATTGGAAATGGAACCATGAACCTTGATAATTCATTTATATAAATTTTCCTATAAATTCATACATGTGTTTAAATATTTATTTAATTCTTTAATGCTTCCTCTAAACTATAACAATATATATATTAAGTTTATTACTAACATTAAATTGCATTGATCCAGGACATTAAGGTGCATGACATTGAGTGATGACATAATCCTGACGCATCAAGGTTCACAGCGGAAGATCTTTGGAATGAAATGGTATACAAGCCATTATATTTCACAACATATACATATTAAGTAACATAGCATTTTCATATCTTATATATGAAATAGTACTGAATGTCTAAAAATTATAAAATTGATATTATAATAGTTTTTATTTGATTTGACGTTTAGAACATACATTTTTAATACATTTAGTATTGGTTCATGATGCATTAAAATTTTATTTATTTATCAATGCAAAGATTTATATTATTGGTGATGCAATGCAAAGATAATGATGAGTTAGTAGAATTCATTATTTTATTCAATCATTAAAATGAATTACTATTGTTTTGTGTTCATCTATTTCTGATAGATAATACTTGAAGTATAAGTACATAAACTGAATTCAAACATCAAATATAAATAAGCTAACTAAACTAATATAAATTAGATGATAAAATAATTACAGAACACTAAATATATCTTATTTTGATGTTTGAACTATCTAGAAATCTAAAGGGCACGCTGTTATTTTGCACTTGCATGAAGTTTGGTTTTATCTGTCCGCCATTTTCAATGGGATATTTTCCAACACTTCACGACTAACTGTAGTTTAGTAATTTAGTTTTTAAAATTCTTTCCATACAAAAGTGTTACGTCAATTTCTCATTGCCGCGCCGGCCATTATCTGAGACGTGAAAGGAAACTTAGTTAATGCATTTAAATAGCGACCCATTAGCATAACAATCACGGCATACTCTAACAATTACGATGCTCACTTGCTCCACCGTCGACGGTAAGCGCCAATAAGTCTCGATTTTTCTTTTAAATTTAGTATAAAGAATGAATAAGATAGAAAAATATTACCATTATTGTTGTTTTTTACTTCATGGATTTCCTGCATTAGCGGAGTATATTGAACGTATATAATATAAAGACACTCTTTTTTTTAAAACTTTGCAAATTGATTTTTCCAATGACCAGAATAACGTTACTATTTTTGTTGATCTATTACAAACATGTGAATGTCAATGGTGGACGATCTTCGATAAAAGGATAGGTGCTCTTTATTAAAAAAATATTTAATATAGATAATTTTTAATATAGATATGTGGCCTATAGCGGCATTATGGTCTCTATTATTAATATTATTGATGCATATTTTTCAACTTCATCCTGTATCCCGCATGCAGCACGGTAGGCAAAAGGAGTCTAGTGTTCACACGCGCTACGATTGGCCTCCGTATACAACTATAGAAGTATATTTCTCTATATATTATAAAAATTTTGGGCATAACGGGATTTGACCCCGCGCCTTTCTTGGACAACAAGCGTTTTAGCCAAGGCCTTATTGCTTATTTGGTTTTATTCATACATATAAATTTTTGTACTTTAACAACTTTGCAAAGAAAATAAATTTATTTATATTTTCGTGCGCGTATTCCGATTCCGATAGAAGTACTATTACCGCAGTAGACGTACAATCATGTCGGTAGGGTGTGACCCCGTGGGGTAAAGAAATATAGCCATTAGTGCTGACCTGAAATGCTCGGTGTCGAAATAATTTGTCGGATCTTAACTGTTTTTAGGGTTCCGTACATCTTAAGTAAAATTCAAATTCAAAATATTCTTTATTCAAATAGGCAATTATTATAAGCACTTTTGAATCGTCGAATGAAAGGAACCATTATAAGATCACTTTGTTGTGTCTGTCCGTCCGTTCGTTTATCTGTCTGTCAAGAGTCTTTATTTTACTGAAGATCATCAGGTCCCTTGATTTCCTGAAAAAATCGTATTCCAACATTTACTAAAAAAAAAGATATGGTCGTTTGTATCGCAAAAAACGTTTGTAGCGTATTTCGTCTCTATAAAGGAAATCAAAATTAATAAGTTATTTAGGAAATTATAGGTTAAAGCCGCTAGTTCATGTAAGACAATGTTTCCAATTTTTGTATGGAACCCTTGGTGGGCGAGCCCCACTCGCACTTATCCGATTTTTTGTAATATTTATATATTCTATTGTTGTATTATTACGTTATATTAATAATATTTTTTAATGTCGAACCTTATTTTAATTTAATTTGTATCGAATGTTTGGCATTGAATTATTTTCGTTTCTAATATATAGACGTAGAAAGACAAGGTCGGTGGCACTACGTCCGCCACAACACTGTATTTATAGATAAACGAAAGTTGGATAGCGAATAGCTTACCTAAATTTTTGTTTTTTATTCGAACCATAATAATGCTTTTAACATTGTTGAAAAAACTCATTCATTTTTTGTTTACTTTGTTTGTTAGATAGAGGGAACATGGGAACCTACTGTTAAGACACTCCGTTCCCAACTTTCCGCCGAATTCTTTAGGCATAGAGTGTTAAGTAGCGGAACCAGACACCGCGTTACCAGAGCGAAGAAATCAAAATATTAAATGTTTTATTTTGTCACACTGGGAATCGAACTCACAACCGTCCCGATTACAGTAGCACGCTGTGCCCCTACGCCATAAATATCCCTAAAGAAAGATAAAAAATAAAAATATTTATTACTATTTCTAAAATACCAAAGTCCCTAAGATTTTACTTTCCTAATTCAATTATACCTACTTCCCACATATGTATGTACATTATAGCTGTTTACAAACATTGTGACGAAGCTTTGAGCAATTACAAAAGTAATTAGGCAAGTGCCGGAGCTTCTATTGATTTTTTTTAAAAAGTCCAACGATTATTTGTAATAGTGTTCCACTTTTAGTTGAAGTGAATTTCGAAATTATAACGTAATCCATATATAGTCACTGAATATTTCTCGATCAGTTGCCAACCGCATCCCGCATTTAGTAGGTTAGGTAAGGGAACCTAGTGTTAAGACACTCCGTTACTCATTTTTCGCCGAATTTATGTAGGAATTTTTAGGAGCAGCGTTGTTTCGATGTTTGGATATAACATATAGTATGAAAACAAAATGGCGTATTTGTACCCATTGGGTATGAACTAATAATTAATTAAATAGATTAACATCGCGAAATATAATTGAGGCCGTCATGGCGCGGGGGCAAAATGGTGTTACTGTAACTCGACGGTCGCGGGTTCGATACCCTACCCTGCACCAAGGCAAAAACCCTGCGTTAAGTTCCGCCACTCAACACGCAATACTTAAAGAATTACAAAAAAAATCTACCATTTTTCACACAATATACCGATTTTTTTTCTCAGAGACTGGCTGTCATAAATATAGTTAATCTTATTTATCCTATGTTGACGTGCTGAGAAAAGTGTATGGAAAATTGTGATCGAACGTATTTACGCTATGGCCACTTTAGTTCACAACTTCGTCTTCGTGAACTTAAAAATTGGGTCATGGGAATGGAATATGGAAAATGATTTTAGCACTAATATTGTATCCCGTATACATATAGCACGGCAGGTAGAGGGAACTAAGGGTTCAGTCACTCTGTTCACCATGCACAGTCGAATATTCGAGACTACTGTTAAAAGCCTTTTTTTTTGAATCAATATTATATTGTGTAATTAGATTTAAAAAGCTTCAAATAATTGTCATAAAATTACCCGAAAAATTGTCGTTAGGTCTCAAAAATTTTGCGATTCCCTTTCATATTTTTCAATTAAATACACTTATGCTTTTCTAAAGAAAATCTATTTATTTAAATAATTTTAGGTGAAGGTTTTAGGTGGTTTGATTTGCACGCTTCCTATCACTTGGCAAATATAATTGAGTATTTATAATACCAATTTTCTTAGTTGTCGTTGAAAATGGATGATTTTATTACTTTTAATTTAGTAGTACTTTTAATTAAGTAGTACTTTTTAATTTAGGTAAAATAATTATCTTGTAGTACCAATATAATATTTAAAACAATATTTTGCATACGGCTTTGTCTGCATCGTCAAATATATGAGAGAAGTCTAACCGTGCAGTAGGTTACTTTGAAACGATCAGCATGACGTTATACAGCCATTAGCCAATAGGTTCCTTCCGGATAGTTTTCCGCAATATGAGATATACGCCAACAAAAAGTACTCGTACTGGAAGTTTCTTATTCTTTCTTTGTGTTAAGATATCCTGTTCCCCGCGTTAATATACATTTATATATTATATTATTTTTTTAAATATACGCACATATTCTTATTTAATAATTTATTAAAACATTTCCAGTGCTAAGAATGATGGCAATAATGCAGGACAGGAATAGCGAGGAGGTACCGCGCGAGTTCCTCGAGACGGGGCGCACGGGGCGCCGTAACGCGATGCCGGACATCCTGCACCCGCAGGGCGCTGAGATGACCACCGCTGATCTGCCGTCGAGGTTGCAGCAGCTAGCTACTACAGGTTCGATTATTTATTTATTTTAAAATTTGATAAGACATAGCTTAATGAATGCGTTTGATACAGAAAAGATTAATAAATTAAGCCAGTAAATTTAGCATTTTAATTTTTTAAACGACGACCCAATTTTTTTAAATTGTTTTTTGTACGTTCTTTTAGATGAGATGCGAATAAGTTGTTCGGTTTTCCTTTATTTTGCAATTATTTGCAGAAATATATGGATACAGGCGCTTGTTAGGATAACTTGTTATTATATATACTTTTCAATAGCATAGAAAATTCGTAAGGGAATTCTATCAAAACAAACTATGATAGTGGCAAAATATAGGAAGGTTGTCAACGAAATCGTTTGCGCACTTGTCCGTAACAAGATAGGCAACACGAGTATTATAACGACGATAAAATTTACTAAGCTGATAGCACTAGCTATTGCGTCAAACGATCGTAGAAAAGAAAAGATAATACCCACGCCTAATATAATAAGGTTAGTTGACCGATAACGGGCCTTCTGTTTTTTGTAATTAAAGTAAAAACAAAATTGAGATCGTTAACCTATTGTATGTACCTGTCAGAATGTCAGTCGTTGCGCAAGGGCACAAGCGCGCAAATGTTCATGCGACACGTTGAGGGTTCGATTCCCACTCGAAGCAAACAAATATTCATTATTTTAATTTCTTCGCTCTGGTAACGAGGTAAAGTGTGTAATTCTAAAATGTGTAAACGTTGAATGTGAAAACTGCGATCGTGAATTTAGAATTTTAATCGGACTAATATAACACTGTATACATATAACGTTAAGTGACTCCCAGAAACATAAATAAATTTTTAAACAGCAATTTAGTACTATTTAAAAAACTTTTGACGAGAATGGTAACAATGTCTTTAAATTGGCGCCAAGTACAATATGTCACCCACCTTCATTCCATATTTTTATGATTCCCTATTCATTTGACTAGAACCTAAGACTTTTCAGCCAAATTAAAATAATAAATGTGTAACAAATTAAAAAAAAAGTATATAGAAAGAAATTAAAAATTGTATATTTATCTATATATATAAAATCGAAAGGTCACTCACTCATCACGAAATCTCAGAAACTACAAGTGCTAGGAATCTCAAATTTTGCATAGACGTCACTAGGACGTAGTCATGGAGACAGAAATTAATAATAACATAGTTCACGCGGGTGAAACCGCGAGTGAGCCGCTAGTACAATATATATATTTCTTATATCTATTACGTAAATAGATCTAAGATAAAAAAAGATATATCTTTATAAGTATTTAATGTGATATGTTTGCCGATACGATCTTAACGAATGTTTACGTCTCCATTGATTACGATATCAGTGTTTCTATTAATACAGATAAAGTATATACAGATAGAAATGCAAACCATTGGTCATCTTCTGACTTTTCTAAATATTATATTAGTTATCGTAAGTAAATATGTATTTAAATATTTTTTTTTTGTAAAAAAAGTGGGTATTTTGTGGTTTACTTATTTACATTGAAGCGCTAGTTGATAGTTAGCGACGCACGACATCGCTTAATTAACAAAATGGCAATGCCTGAGCTATAAATGTGAAAAATTCACCGTTTTAAATCTATTTTTTTTAATCAGGTAAATTTAAAGTGTGTTCAGATAAATAATAATGCTTACACGTACAGGTAAAACAAATCAGCTTTACGCTTTATCCCGCATACAGCAGGATAGGCAGAGGGAACCTAGTGTTAAGATCCTCCGTTTCCCACTTACCGCCAGATTTTTCGAAGCATTACTTGTTGAGTGGCGGAACTCAACGCCGGGCTTTTACCTTGGTGCCAGAGCGGAGAAATGAAATAATAATTCATTCGCCCGAGTTGAGATCGAACCCACTACCATCGTATTAGAGTCACCCCTGCGCCGTGACGTACCTACAGCTACAGGTATTTTACATATTTGGTTACAGTTTGACGTGTTTACCATTTTTCATAGCCTTGGTCTCCATGTAACCACGGTGGACGGGTGCGCGTTAACATTATTTATCATCTGCCATACTGTCGTGTGATATTTTGATACCAAAGGCATAATGCGGATTTGAAAGGCGTTTGATGATGTTTATTCAAGACGTAAATAAATTCTAAGATTTTCCTTATAATAATTATTACTTATTTTATATAATACTAAAGATTCGCAGTTTCGCTTGCCTGAACTTATTTTTACATGATGCGGAAGATAGTGATAATAAAAAAGTGCCTATCTTATGTCTATTATTGTTCATCTAAGAACATGTTTACGTGATAATCGATTGAGTAGTTTTGGCGTGAAAGCATAAAATTCCATCAGCTGACTATGAGGTATGGGTGTGGGTATCTGTATTAAAATATTATATATTTTTTAAGCTCCAGCCTAGGAAGAACCTAGAATGACATCACATCATTTTCCACTTTCCGCCCATTTAAACACGTTGCGTGCTCTGTGGCGGAACCTAATTCCCTACTTTGTCTAACCCGACCGACTGGACAGTCATATTATAAATATAATAATCCCCCTATGGATTGTATCCATAGCGTGGTAGTAGCAGACGTGACGTCCCTGAATTTTTCCCGCATTTTTTTTTATAACATATCATATAGTATCAGGTAATACATTATTTTCTCTACTTTTCCCTTGGTAAAAGGCGTGTCAAGTGTCAAAAGCCAAGTCCTGATATAACGAAAATATTTTAAATCTAATTCAAATTTTTCAAATAGTAGTTGATTTGCTGCGTTTTTTTCTAATATTTGTCACGAAATGGCAGATTTTTATGTAAACTCATAAACCGTTGTTTATTTGAATAAATATTAATAGGCTAGGTCAATTGTGTCAGACTCTTTTCACTTTCTAAAGTGGTTAAAAACGTAACGTCGGCTTAGACTGTAAATCTACTAAATCCGTTTTCATGTTTTTCGCTATGTACATTTTAATACGATTCGAAAGCGTTTAAAAAACTAAAAAAATTACATTTATTTTATGTCATACAATATTGCTATACTGTACTGTATAATTAGTAAAAAATCTTCTGAAAAAACACACTCGCCCTTAGTTATTTTAGAGACGTTTTTTTTGCCTCTCCTGCCCGCCTCAATAGGGTGTTAGAAGGTTGACATTCTTAAGCCTACGATATAATTATAAGTGACAAGCTATCTATGAATAAACCCTATTTTTTTATTAAAGTCCCCCGGCAATGGCAATCTTGATTGCGACGTGCGTATGACAGGACGATCAATTCCAAGTGGTTTCGAGCTATAAATATCTGTCCTTTATTAGGGTACATACTAGCAGCCCGTCGTTCTAGAATTATCTTGAAAAAGTAAAATTTTATAAAACATTTATAGCAATTTAGTCGAACAATATTTTTAGGGTTCCGTTCTTTTTAAGGAAAAAATTAACCCTTATAAGATCACTCTGTTATCCGCCCGTCTGTCTGTCTGTCAAGACCCTTTATCTCAGGAACACTTAGAGATATCGAGTTGAATTCGTAGGGTACTTCTGATTGATCTCAAATTATGAAATTTGAATTTGACAGCTAGCATAGTCTTTAGGGAGTGGCAAAATTTGTTATTAAAGCCGTTAGTTCAAGTGAGGTATCAGATGAAAGGTCTGTAGCTAAGCAAAGCCTGAATTTGCGAAAAAGCTTTTGCTCTTCAAATTTTGTACGGAACCCTCGGCGGGCGAGCACGATTCGCGCTTGTCGGGTTTATTAAAATTATATAACGTTTTTATTTATAAACTGATTGAAATAAAACCAACACTTAATATTAAGGACAGCTTGCCAAAATTAAAAACCACAATTAAATCGGCTAAGAATTAACGCGAACGAGGGCGCAGACGAACAGACATTTTTATATTACGTTACTAAATGCCACCAACATCATTTTTTTTTATATCTTCCATACACAGACACAAAGCCTTTACGATTTTATTATTAGTATAGAATCGTTTGCGCGTCTCTAGCAGACGCTCTAATACGTCCATGTAGCAACCTATCTCTTATCTTAATCCAATTTGCTACTATATTACTTTGAATAAACACATTAACTATAAGGGAATAATACCCTTATTCCTTCACAAGTAAATACTATATTCCTACGTAAAATTTGATATGATGAGAGTATAGTTGGTAATTTATGACGACAATGAGTGGGGTTCGTTTATTCGTTATCTGCTCGACGTCGTCGTGCGGTGACACAAATCTGATTGCTAATAGGCAATAAGCTGATTAAAACGTTAATGGCTGTTTACGACACCAGTGTGTGAGCTGGTTGTTTGAAATGAACACCCGAATGTGCTCTAATTAATGGTTCATTTTTAGAGGATTACCGAACCTTGTAGCAGGGTGGGCAAAGGGAACCTGGGAATCTAGTGTTAAGATACTCCGTTCCCTTTAAGGGCCTTCTGTCTATCATTGTTGTCTAGCATTGTGTGTTGAGTGGCGGAAATTATTAAAATAACAANATGAGAATATCGTTTGTAATTTATGACGACAATGAGTGGGGTTCGTTTATTCGTTATCTGTTCGACGTCGTCGTGCGGTGACACAAATCTGATTGCTAATAGGCAATAAGCTGATTAAAACGTTAATGGCTGTTCACGACAACAGTGTGTGAGCTGGTTGTTTGAAATGAACACCCAAATGTGCTCTAATTAATGGTTCATTTTTAGAGGATTACCGAACCTTGTAGCAGGGTGGGCAAAGGGAACCTGGGAATCTAGTTTTAAGATACTCCGTTCCCTTTAAGGGCCTTCTGTTTATCATTTTCCACCGAATTAATCTAATAAAACGAATCCTAGAGTTTACAGTCGCCCGTTTGTGCTCCTGTGCCACGACTTGCCTTAAATTATTAAATTAACAATGGACAATTTTTAAAAGATAGAAACTTTGCAAATTCCAAGAGCTCTATGTAGTCCCTGAAAAAAAAAATGTCTAGACTCTAGCCATATGTTTCGACCGAATGTAGAAATGTAAATAAAATTGAAGTATTTATATGAAATTCCAATGTTGCAATTCGAACATTTAATTTATTATTTATATGGCTCTTTCTGAATAGTCATAGACAAAGCTGAAATCGATTTTGTTACCAAACTTTCACATTTTTTTAATGATTTTAAATTGAAATATATATATTGACGAAACGAACGATATTTATGCTTTAAAACTGCTATAACGATGTAGAGAAGTCTGATAATAGTTTCTTTTTTGTGTGCTATATTTTTTCTTTATAGAAATTTTTAAAGTAATTTTATATTAATTTTTATTCGTGGTCGTCAGACCGCATCCAGATATGCATATTGTCGTGGTAACTGAATACGTTTTTTTTATTCTCAAGATGATATCATAACTAATTTTAATTCACTACTAAACACTCGCTCGCGGCTTCGCCCGCTTAAACTACATGATTATTATTTTACTAACCTGTATTATTTGCGTTTTCTACTAATAATATTATTTTAAAACAATATCTATAATATAATGAACAATAATATTTAATTTATTTATAGTAAAGTATGTCAAACAACTTTAAAAATAATTAAATTATAATTTTAAAATGGTATAACTTTTTTATTTATAAACTGATTAATATAAACAAACACTAAATGTTCCTAATTACATAATTTCAATTAAATCGTGAAAGCCATTTCTGAGAGTAGAGTAAAGAAACGCACGGACAAAAAATTAAATATCACGGTATTTGGTTGTATTACGTAATTATAATAAAAAAAACTTAATATATTTTCCATGTACAGACATCGATTTTATTATAAGTATAGATATTTCATTCTACGTAACGGTCAATGCACTCTATGTATTGTGGAAATGTCATTTTGACATTCGTTTGTTTTTTAATAATACTTTTTGGAAATTTTTGTCAATTTTTTGAAACAAATTTAATTGCTGTAATACGTTATGTAAGTTATGCATCTTTTGTTTGTTCGCCATAATATTTTTTAGTGACGATTTTTCAACACGCTTTTATATTCCTCAGCTGAATCAATATATGTATTAAATATTATGCATACTTGTTGCTTCAACAGTATCCCGCAAATAGCACGGTCGTCAGAGGGCACCAGTGTCAAGACACTCCTTTTCCCCCTTATCGTCCCACTTCGAAACATTACGTGTAGAGTTGCGGAACTCAACTTGTTTTTAATGGTATCGAATCCACAATTGTCGTCGTCTACTTTCTGCCGAATTCCGAAAGCATTGCGTGCTGAGTGGCATAACTCAATACCGCGCTCGACACCAGAGCGAATAAATTTCATCTCCTCGAGTTGGGATCGAACCCACAACCAGTGGGTTGTACAATCACACTTTGCACCTCTGCGCCTAGACTTATTTATATACATAATATATTGCAGTTAAATGAGTTAATATTGCAACAATCGTACGTCTTTGATGAGCTTATCGGTTATTATTTATCTATGGTCGTCACGTTCTGTATTGACATCGGTAGGCGTCCACGAGTATGTTAGTTTATCATCAGTGGGTAATATAATTTATCTTTTATAACATTATTGAGGAATGTCCATTGTCTTTAAGTCGACATTTCTTTGCTTTGTTTTAGTTGTAATGATATACGTTATGTATATTCTTAGTGCATATTTTTTGTTTCTTCTTATGGTTGTTTCTTATGGTTTTAATTATTATTTTTTTTATTTATAAACTATATTTATGATAAAGCGTTGGCGTTGTGTTCCACCCCCCTCCCCCCATACGCAATGTCTCGAAAATTAGGGGGAATGCAGCGTGAATGTACTAATGTTACATATATATATCTACTTTATTTTATATTAACTAAAATACATACTTATATAATTTTTGCATGACAAACAGAAATAACCAGTATAAAATCATTCAATTTTGTATATATATTTTTCCCGCATATATTTTGAGAAGGGTGGCTTGATCTTATTGTCACTCTCCCTTTTTACCATCGAACCTCAGAAGACAGCTTCACGTCATCTATGCATGGTATGGTATGGCAGGTTCCTACCGTACGGGAAAATGCTTTGTGTCGACATCCTTCATTCGCACAGCGAGACAATGGAAGTCATTGCCGGCGTCTGCATTTCCTATGTCATACAATATGAGACATTTAAATCTATAGTGGATAGGTATTTTTATGGCAAAAGTGCTTCGCCTGTTTGATGCGGCCTTACTTTTATAAATAATTTAAAAATATATAAAAATGGTTGTCGTAACCTAATTGTAAATCTCGATGGTTGTGAGTTCGATTATTCACTCAGGATTATACTTTAGTATGTTTCAATGTACTAGGCCTAAACACTTGAAACAATATTTTTATTTTATTATTTTACCGGTCATGTATGTTTGTCGACTTGCTGAACCGATTTAAATGCAGTTTTAACTATGATATTGCGGCAAATTTCCCTTAATATTTTAATTATTTTGAAATACAAACGGATGAAGCCGCGAGCGGGTTGCTAGTCATAAACTAAATAGATAGACTTTATCTCTGCAACGGATATAAAACAAATATTTGAACTAATTGATAATATCGATATAATTGTATTGGATAATCCACTATAATAAACTATTGCTTGTGAATACACTCTTGTTTGCTATTTATTTATCTTTATTGTTCTCGTAATTTCTAGATAATTCTTTTATTTTCATTCCGCCACTCAACAATGCAATGCCTCCAGAATTCGGCGGAACGTGGGAGACGGAGTGTCTTAAGGGGTTAGGCCACTGTAACGGTAAAAAAAAAAAGGTTTTTTCACGAATTTTTTGCTTCTAAAATTGAAGGTAATTGAAAAAAAACTTTTAAGGGTGTTATCGGGCATACATTAAACTTTATTAT
>JAKRZM010000147.1:55736-149061 GCA_036379175.1 Heliconius cydno galanthus | reverse complement strand
ATGTATGTATATTGATACGGTTATATTTATTTATGTATGCTTTGTATGTGTTATGTATGGTAAATATATTCTTATTTATTTTATACCCTCAATTATATTTTTTGCACCCTACCCCAATCTTAATTTGCTATGTCCTCTGCCTTAAGGTTGCCTGGCAGAAATTGCTATTAAGCAATAAGGCCGCCTTTTGTACATTTAGATAATGTTATTGTATCTTGTGTCTTTCTTGGGTGTACAATAAAGAGTTATTATTATTATTATTATTATTATATTTTAAGGTGTGCTTATCAAAACAGAATAGTAAAATCTGCATTTATGTCTGTACTTATGTCTTTAAGTAATTAGTTACATTTTCGTTATATCTATTTATATATTTCTTACTTTATTATTTCCAGATCCAGACAACCCCCAGCCGGGTTCGTCAAAAACCGAACTAGACCCGAACAAAGACGAAGCCGCGGGGAAGAAGGACAGCTGCAGTTGAGCTGTCTCGCTCTGTCCCGCCGGACCCACAGGACTTGCCCAAAGTGAAAGTAATCTCAGTTAATCAGGTATAGTATTATTTAAGCACTGAGTAGAAACTAAACGCAGCATAGACGAGTGTGTCTTGTTATTATTATATTATATTAATAATTATAAAAATAATATGATATGGTAGTTTTAGATTTTTAGCGATAGTCGGGCATTGTCGAATTTAATTTTTTATTTTTGAAAAAAAGAATGTATTTTTGTTTTTTTTGTGTTTGTGTGTTGCAAAATGTTTTGTTGATAATTGATTTTATGTAATAAAACTGTTTTTCATTTATACACTAAACATACATATCATATCTTCATTGTGTATTAAAAAATGTTTTTTAATTTGTTAAATGTTTAACGTAGTGTCTATTTTGTATCTTATAGCTATTCTGGTTCAATAGGTAGTTCCATGATTTAAAAAAAAATTATATTTATCTATATACTATATCAATTTCTATTGGAAACATGTAAAACGTATTGTTTAGTTGCACAAATATATTATTTAGACAATTATAATGTGTAATCTACAACATTTTACTATAATTAATAGTACAACATTAATATTTACTTAATATAGTAATTAAATAATTTATTTTTATATCGATAACTGATATTTTAATAAAAAATATGTTTTGATAGCACATGTTCCTAAAGCGGCCTCTTTATTAAGAACCTTACTTTTTTAAAAATTTTAAGATATAATATTTATCTTCACAAGTAGAGGTCGCATAATAAAATGTATGTTTTAGGTTTTTGAATGTAAACTTATAATAATAGTACAATTTTGTTTGTAATGTTTTTTTGAGTGAGATAGAAATATTTTTTAATAATAAATACTTAACATAGATTAAGTTACTTCTAAACGTTTCTCTATTTTTATTTATTTTTTTTCCTTTTGCGTTGATTAATGTAAGAAAAATAAGTTATTATTTGCCTTGTCTAAAAGTTACTATGTAATTTTCGCACAAAGGTAAAGAAAAATGTATACCTGTCAATATATAAACAATAAATTCAAAATCTTCTTTCTTCAAACATTTAATTACTATGTTGCAATGTCGCGGATAACAAAAACTAGACATAAAATTTTCTCAAGTCAGTGTTGCTCCTTAAAAAAAATACTGATTTAAATGGAATAATTAAAACTGGTTAATTTTATTATTTAACAGTGCAATGTCACAGTCTCAAATGTAATATTCATATACATGCAATTGTAAATCATTTTAGTTATGTTTTCCACATTAGTTACTTCTAATTTTTGGCGTGAAATCGTTCGTGAATTTAATTTTAGTCTTTTAGGTATACTATGTGAAATAATATATATTTTTTTTAAACTGTGGCATTGCATGTTAATTATGGATGACCACATTTAATTAAAGCCAAATTATTGTCCTAATTTTTTTTTAATTACTAAGCATATAAAAAATATTTAATCAATGGTAGCTCATAAATGAATTTGACACATTATGTAAGAATTTAGAAGTACACTTTTTAGGTCTGTTACGTTTCTAGGTTTTTTAGGTAACTTTAATATCTTAACTGATGCCTTGGTGTACTATGAACATCGAATTCTAACCAACGTCTAACTTACTGTGTCTTCTTATATATACATTTTTTGTAAAACAAAGCCTTATAAAGTAATTTACTTTCAATTAAACTAATATTCTTATGTTATTATTATTAAATTTCAAGTGAAAACCCTATGTATTAGTATTGTTTTTTTTATTATTTTATTGTTATCTATGGAATTGGTTTGCTTATTTATATAATGCCCTTAAAATCTAAAAGTAGATTTAAATTTAATGTAAATTATAAAACTTTTAGCAGCATTACAAATTTTATACGTTTATATTGTGGCATTCATAATAATGCTTGAAATGTATGTTTATGTATGTAAATAAGGTGAAATATACGTATTTAATATTTTAGAAAAATGTGTGTGTTATTAGATAACGACAGCCAATTTTCAACTTTAAACTGCTGAAGTAGCAACTATATTTTAAACGTCGATATTTTCAATATTAATATAATAAATGTAGCAGCTATCCCTCGCTATCAGACTCAGAGATATCAATTAGTATTTAACTGGCATTTATTTAACATAAATAAATGCATTTACTAAAAGTTAAATTCTAACTAACATCTTTAAGTGTAATTGTTAAACTTTAAACTAACGCACATTATTGTCAATGTCTTGTCTAGGCTTCGTCAATTATCTATCTTTAAATCTATATAATATATTTCTCACTAACTTCGAACACGATTTATGATCTGAAATTACAGATAATATATCTTTTTGTTTTACTAAATGTAATTTTGCAATTTGTAACTTATTGTAAAATTTTATTATGCGTTTAAAGTACATATTTTAAAAGTTGTATAAGATTATGTTATCATATTATTTTTTTGTTACCTATCCGTAATATGAATCTGTGTCTATATATGTTTTTAAACATATTAATTTAAGTCCTCCCAAAACTTTTATACGTAAATATTCTATTTTCTGTTATCTGTTTATGGTTCTAAAATCCAGTATATTAAAAAAATATGTTATTCAGATTTCTGACATTTATTGACTTATTCAAATTACTAGGTTAGATTTTTTGTGTGTATTTAACTTACAATTAATGGATTGTAACTATATTATATTTATTTAACAAATGCTATATTACTGTGTATTACTTTTTTGGTTTATAAGATTCAAATTAATTATTTACTTATCAGCTTAATTCAGTTTATAAACATAAAATTATTTCTTTCGATCTCCGAAAACTTTCTATATGGTGTTAATCTTATTTTTAGTAATGTAGTATGATGAAGTTTTCACTGGGCTGTGTAAATAAATACATGTTTATAAAATTTTGTGTCTTTTATTTTCTTTTTTTTAATTTTCTTATAAAATTGTCATTATTTTATTTGGCTTGTTGTTTTTGCGTTTCAAAGTATAAAAAAATATTTTCCTATTTTATGATATTTTAAGAGAATATTATTATTATATTATTATTAGAAGATAATATTTTAAAGAATATATAAAAACATTATTGTTAATGGCAAACCCACTATTAATTATGTTTATTTTATATAATTTTTTTAGGTGTATAAGACGATTGCTCAAAAATCAAAACATTTTAATGGATCATTGTATTGTACGCAAAGGTGGCAATTAAACGTTGCGTGTAATATATTATGCATATCACATCCAACGTTTATTGTAAAGAAAAATAAATAGATTTTTCTGTTTAGGGATAACATTATTATAGTAATTTATTGATTTATGGCGTTTTGAGCGTGCCAGTTGAGCATAATTCACTTCGCCAATGTCATATGGAAAACAAAGAAAAGAAATTGACCGGTAAAAAGGGATAACTGTAAATAATTATAGAATACACGTAAAAAAGAGATCAGTAAAAATACACCCTTCACCTACAATAAAACAAAAACATTTTTGCAGTATGTACACAGCATATTAGTGGATAACGTTATTTACAGCTTGCAACTTACCCGTGTCATTTCAATTTGACAGTCCGTTAATGATGCTGCGTGTAAAAAATATTTTGACAGATGATATATAACTTGCAACACCAGTTTGGCGATTAATGTTTCACGCACGGGATGTGGAGAAAGTAAATTTTCATTATTTAAAAATTTATTAGCTTTCAATGCCGTAACAATTGGTGTAGTAAATCAAGAAATGCACTTATTTTTGTCGTGCTTAAACCGCGAGTGCCAAAGTCTTCAAATTAGGACAATACGATATTGGGAAATGGTGATGACTGACACAACCATTGGTGCCTATTTAAAGTGATTTTATGAGTGTTTTTGTGCAAGTTCGACAGGATGCCGAGGGGAGAGCATAGGCCGAGCGTCCTGTTATCCAGGGATGAGAATGACCAGGTGTTTAGCCTCATCGGTCCTAAATGCCAGGTTGGTTAACTTTGGTCACTTTTCGTGGCCTTCGATTAATTTGAGCCCTATAGATTATGAATATCAGTATATCTCCTTTTATCAGACGTGCTCACATTGATAAACTTATTTGTGAAACAAGATTGATTATATCAATAATCTTATCAAAACTTGTTTTTTATACTTTTTGTCACCCTTGTCAATAAAAATACGCTTTGGGTTGAGTGTTTAAAAGTATGAATGACTCATACTTTTCATCCTTAAATATTATATTTAGTAATGTAATAGTTTTCCTTTAAATTTCATATTCAATACTATAAAGTAAATTTTAAATATTTTTTATTATTTGGTACATTTTTTCCTGAATACAAGAGCTTGTTAAGTAATATATTAAGTATAAATTTACAAAAAAAAATGTTATGTAAAAAAGGCATAAACATATAAAAAAAACTCTTTTATTCAAAATATTTGGTAGACAATTTATGACAACAACTGACACATTCACAAGCTGTACCTAACTAAAGACCTGAAATGACACCAATTTACAGTAACCAATTAATTAAAAAGAATTTGAATACATTTACTTAATGCCAGAGAGATGAAGTGCCAAATGCTACAGTCTCTACATACTCCTTTTGCCTCATCAACCTTTTCTTACATGTCCTCCAGGGTTCCCTATTGATACTGTGTTTTCAAAGGCCAACTGAGGTCTCCCTCTGCGTCTCTTACCTGCCACTTTTCCTTCATATTTAAAATATATATGTAAAAATGTATGGAATCTATATTTATTTTATGTTTTTCATAGTAATGTAAGACAAAGTGCAGGATCAAGTGTCACTACTTAATACATAATATCTAGATTTGTTGGATCCAAAATGGACAAAAGAGTGTCTTAACACTAAGAATAGTTCACTAAGTTTTTAAAAAAATACCTATATAGTTTTACCCAAACATGTAATATATGTATAACTTTTTCAAATCACAATGTGAATGTCACATAACTAGTTCAGCAAGACAATGAATTATTCTATACTTGTTCCACTTATTGCGTAATAGAAAAAGAAAACTTGACTGACATTTTCTCTTTATTATATAATCGTTTTTATTTGTTTCATTTAAATACTTAAAAAGATGATATAGGTAATTGATAAAAATGTATATTAAAACAAAAAAAAATGTATTATTCGATTTAAATTACTTTTTTGCCACATGCATTTTTTTCCTTAGATTAATATTGCCAACCGAGCCACAAACTTAATTATTGGAAATGAAATTTCTTAAAAATCTAGGACTTTAAATTTGAATATAAAAAAATGTTTTAGCTTTATCTTTTATTGTAAATGAAAAAAACCAGAATAAAATTTGTTAGTAATATTTTGGAGCAGGATAGTTATATTTTCAATCAAAAAATTATAATAAATAAATGTTGATAGTGTCTAACTGAAGACATAAATTAGGATGCTATCTCTATTCAAGTATTGAGAAAGGTTTGTCTTCCATAATAAAAAAACTATACCAAGATTTGTCTTTACATTGGTTACCTTTGCCTATCCTATGAAAGAAATGTATTTCTAAAAAAAAAATTGACTTGTCAAGTAATTAGATATGTTTGATTACTGACACAAATCTTAATTGAATGCAAGCAGGAAACTGTCATATATGTGCATCTTGCTTAGTATGCATGAACAGGTGAAAGTGTTAATCAGTCTATAGCCTAGCCTCTATAAGGAAATGGGATATGTCATGGCCATTGTTGCATATAAATTGATTAAAATAGATTGTGATAGCTAAAATATAAGTTCTTTTTCAGCTTCAACTTCTTTATGATTTTGTAACATTCTTCACTTTCTGTCCTAATTTGAGATATGCATATTGACTGTCGGAACTCAATGAGTGGGGCCATGAAAATTGTTCAGTGATGGTCAAACCCACAACACATGTGCTTACCCACTGTGCCCACTGTGCGGCGATGTAATCATAATTAATTATTCCAGTTATATTTTATTACATTTATTTAAATTATTTCTCTTAATTAATAAATTGCAAAAATTATGATTGTATAATTTAAAAAAATCTTATTTAAAATGATATAATAAAATTCAAATTACTTTAAATGAAGATACTATTAAAGCAACTCAAATATTATTCATATAAATTAAATAGGCTAACAGAAAATGCAAAAATTAAGAAAAGATCTATTTACACTTTTTTATAACCTTGGCATTCTTCAAGTTAATATCAGGAAAAAGGTTCACAATATATACAATACAATAGTGCCAATGCAATTCCAAATTTGTCAATTTCAAGGCAAATTACTATTTATATCTTGTTATGTTTACTTGTACTATCAGTTTCTATATTATTTAGCTCCACACTGTATCTCATCAGATTTGATAACCCAAAGGGAACCAAATGTTAAGTTAATTACCACACCCCCCACTTTCTACCCAATTTTCAGGCTTTCCTGTTACCAGAGTGTGCGAAATATCGCCGATTAAAAAATCGAACCATTACCTTACAGTCACATGCTGTGCCGCTTTGCCACAACAGCCTCCTTTATAAATAAATATTAAAAAAATAAAAAATAAATAAAGTGAAATAAAAGTTGGTGACACTTCTAAATGGAATGTCTAATGTAAATTTAGGTGTAATAATATGAGTCATAACATCATGTCAATGATACAAAAATGCTATTTGAAATTGTGAGATAAAATTTTGCCATTTGTGGCACAATCATAGAGCAAGCCTGAGTGAACAATATGGGTGTGGGTTCAAACCTGTTTAGGTAATATTTATAATTATTGTGTTATTTTTCTCCTATTGTATTTAATTAAGAATTAAACTAATACAAAGTTAGAAAATGGACAATAATTTGATTCATCATTATATTTCTCAGAATATATGACCAAGCCCTAGGAACTGATTACCATTAAAATAGATTAGAGACAACATTTATTAAAAAATATATAAATTTTTCACACAATTTATATGAAGAAGATTGACCACTTATAAAAGCTCATTAAAAATAGTGAAAGTCTATAATTAGTGAATGTTACATAATATATATCTAAATAGTCAGTCTAGTATTTAAAATAACTAGTTTTTAAGTTTATTAATTGACATATACTAATATATTGTTAATTCTGAACTTTTGTAACATTTATTTGTGTAATATTATAACTGTGTATCTTGGTTTTGTGAATGTTTTACGTGGCAAAGAACTAACAATGGTTTACGTTATAACTGATATCTCATGTTGATTTGACATTTTTTGAGTTTTCATAAGTAAGCTTTTGTAACAATAATTTTTAAACAATTGTCTTCTTTATCACGCTGTATCCCGCGGATAGCGCAACCATCTTTTTGTGAATCTAAATCTGAAGATGAGAAAAAGATTTCCGTTATTACAATTATACCTACTTACATATAAAAAAAAAAACTCTGAATGCTAAAATTGACAGGAAAGATATAATTGCTATTTACGCAACCGTCTACACAATATTACTATTGATTAAAACTATGAAATTTCATAAGTATAGTTAAAATGGCAACTTCAATTAATTTGTATCATGCAAAACAAAGAATGAACGACATAGCCGGCACGCGACGACCATTTACAGTTCCAATGGAAGGAAGTCCGTCCGTTGCAACTTGCCTGTATGTTGTTAATATTATTTATATTTGGCACAAAGTGTAACTGTAAAATCGACTGGTTATGGGTTCGATTCCCACTCGAGGATATGAAATATTTATTTATATTTTGCGAGGCATTGAGTTATGCCACTTAACACGCAATGTCTCCAGAAACCTGGGGAATGAAGTGTCTTAACATTAGGTTCCCTTTGCCTGCTCTCTTGTGTGCGGGATACAGCGTGAATCTGAAATGCAATGCATGCATGGGAATTTAAATGCAACTTACAATTAACAATTGATATTAACACTTGGTCGTCTGTTTGTGCGTAAGTTGCGATTTATTAGCAAATCAAATAAAATGTATCCAACTCTGTTTAGTGGATACTAATATTATTTAATACTAATAAGTAAAGCAGGATGTCCTAACTTTCATTTCCATATTGATGAAATAATTATTTTTGTGAAATGTCTTAAATTTTGGCCTCAAAAGTCGATAACACTGTGTTCACATCTGTTTTCTACTGATCGTATCAGATTACTTTATCATGAGATTATGGTAGAGGAGATATATGAACTGCGTTTTTGATTCTACTTAGGTACTCAATATATATTTAAAAAAATATATACGTTGTAGGTATCACGTTCGAGGCCAATCACGGCGCAAGGGCACAAGTGTACGACTGTAAACACGAAAACTTGTGAGTTCGATTCCCACTCCTTCCATTTAAAATTTTGATTTCTTTGCTCTGGTAACGAGGCAAAGCGCGGCTTTTAGTTCCGCCACTCAACACGCAATGCCTCTAGAATTCGGCGGAAAGTGGGGCCGAAAGTGTCTTAATGGAAACGGAGTGTATTAACACTATGACTATGCGTGAAGTTATAAAAATAACGTTTTTTTCTCTTTTCCAGAGCTTAGCAACAGCTGTAGTACAACTATTCACGACAGAGGGGCCAGAGCATTCAGAATGGAAGAAGAAGGACACGGGCGTGCTGTGCCTGATAAAGGACAACAGCAAACGTTCATATTTCTTTCGCATATACTGCTTGTACCGCAAAGCACTTGTATGGGAACATGAAGTCTACTTACAAATAGAATATAAGAGTCCGAAACCGTATCTTCATACTTTTGAAGCTGAGGTATGTATAATATAAAAAACTAGGTAGTTCCCCTTCGGCAGAAAGTGGTGAGCTCTCTCATCCCACCTCGCTACAAGCAGGATACAGTGTGAAGATGATTCGCCTTATTTATAAATAAAAAAGTACTTTTGTCTGCACTTTGGGTTTATTCAGGAATATTACTAATAGAGAGGCTATAGTGGTTAAGTAGGTCGTGAAACATATTCCAACGTGATGGTTGTGGTTCGATTCTTATTCGTGGGAATTAATTATTTTCATTCGCTCCGCTTTGGTTGTGTCCGGTGTTGAGTTTCCTCCCTCAACGCCCAGTGTATCGAATTCAGGCGGAAAGCGGAGAGCAGAGCCTTGATACCAGGTTCCATTCTGTCACATTGCTTGAAAGTTTTTCACCTTTTTTACCTAATTTCATAGAATAGAGTTACTTTTATAAAATCTATTTAATTAATGTTAATTTATTTTACAGGATTACATGGCGGCATTTAACTTCGCAAACGAAGACGAGGCTAGGGTGCTTAGAAATATATTAATAGAGAAAATTGAACTACGAAAACATAGGCGGGAAGGTAAGTGTTATTATTTTAATCGAGTTGTAAAATATTTAAGGAAATAACTATGATTTTACCAATATTAAATATTTCATAATATATTATGAGGAAATACAGCAGGTATCTATGTTTGTATATTATAGGTTAGACAATAAGTTACGATTTTAATATAAGTTACATACTTATACTTCTTCTACTTCTGTATATCGCAGATATAGAAGAAAAACTGTTTTTCGTCTATTTGTCTGTGCGTTCTGTCTGTTTATATCTAAGTTCCACAGTTACACATTTTTCTTTGGTCTATTTTTGGTAACCTTCACCTAAAATNAACTTCGCAAACGAAGACGAGGCTAGGGTGCTTAGAAATATATTAATAGAGAAAATTGAACTACGAAAACATAGGCGGGAAGGTAAGTGTTATTATTTTAATCGAGTTGTAAAATATTTAAGGAAATAACTATGATTTTACCAATATTAAATATTTCATAATATATTATGAGGAAATACAGCAGGTATCTTGCATGTTTGTATAATTATAGGTTTATTATATATATTAAAATTGTAACTTATCGTCTGTACATCGTAGATATATAAGAAAAACAATTTTTTGTCTATTTGTCTGTTTTGTTTTTTGTCGTTCTGTCTATTGATATCTAAGTCTATTTTTAGTAATCTTTACCTAAAATTAAGTATTTATTTTATTTCAATCGGTTTATTATAAAAGTTATTATATCAATATAAAGTATTTAGTTCAACTAGATTGCTGTAAAATAACTTTAAGTTGTAATATATTGTTATTGTCTTTAAAATGATTATGTCACTAGAACAGGAAAACTAGAGGACCATTTGTGGGGCACGAGCGTATGACTCTAAACGCGACAGGTTGTGGATTCGATTCCCACTTACATTTCTTACATTTCATTTCTTTGCTGGCGTCGAAACCAAGCGCGGCATGGAGTTACGCCACTCAACACGCAATGCCTCAAAAATTCGGATTAAAGTTGGGAAACAAAAGGGTCCAATGTGGAACGAAGTGTCCTAACACTAGGTTCCCAGGTTGCTCTCTGATAAAGTGCGGCGGTGATTTACTGGAAAGTGAGGAAAGCAGTGTAACCCTAGTACGAGTATGTAACGCTAAGCATGACGCTAAAAGGAATAAATAAATAGTACACCATGTCTCTGAATCGAACCCATAACCACAACTCGAATAGTTGAGATCTGGCCTACAATGGTGTAATTGAGCACAAAACATGTTCAAATTGCCCCCATAGTATTCTTAAAACATGCTGCTAAGATAATATTTAACTGATTATATAATTTTCACGTTATAATCGACTCCAAGGCTAAAAGGCGCTGTTAATGTAAACGTTTAAACATAATTTGATTGATGGTAACGGTACTGTTGCTGTTGTGTTATAGAAAAAAAAATATATTTTATAGCTTCCTTATGTCATACATGTCTATTTGTAATATTTTATTATATCCCGGGCATGCCTTGTATGTGGCCACAAAAAAGTTTTTTTTTTATAGGAATTTCAATATGTAAAAAAAATCTACTAAACAGTGTATCTCGCATATAGCAGGGTAGGAACCTGGTGTCAAGATTCTCCGTTCCCCACTTTTCTCAAGGCATTGTGTGTGAGGCGGAATACAGCGTTGGATTTTTGCTTTGGTGCCAGATTTGGTAAAGAAATTTAAATAATTGATTCCAACTAGTGGGGATCGAACCCCACAACTGTCATATGTTAAAAAAATATTATAATTAACACATTGAAATTATTTAACTGCTAATATGTATTATAATCAAGAGCCATTTTAATTTTACAGTTTTCCTAATTACTGTTGATGGCCTAACATGGTAGACACAGGGAACCTAGTGTTAAAACACTCCGTTCCTCAGTTTCTGTCGAATTCTGGAGGCATTACGTTGGCCTACATGTTTATTGTTGATTTATAAAATTATTAAATATTCAGCCGTCCACACCACGATCAACAATACGTTTGTGTACAAACATAGCGGTTGAAATATTTTTCTGTGTATGTCATCAATGAAGGATGATGAACCAACGCCTAAAAACGATTTAATTTACATATAAATTGATATCATTGTCTTTTTTTTTAAAATAGAAATATGTACTATTAAAATGGCGTCTAGCTTGGTTGTAAATTTTATTGCTTCGGTCGTCATTTCGTTACGTGGTCTGGGATAGATACTAGTTAGTTTTACTAATCATCTTTGAAGTATAGTATGATTGTGAGTTGTGGCTGCCCTGAAGTTAGCTGTGCAGGCTGTGCAGATTTTATTTTAGAATTTTTCTTTCTTTTGATTTTTTTCTCTTCGCGTCAACAATGCGTTTTGGGTGAGAAAGCCTAACTTAAGAGTGACCATGGCTCATAGAGTGATCACGACCTTACTATATTACAGTTATTATTTAACAGTTTGTCAATTAGGTATACCTACTTGTGTTAACTTGGGAAACATGTTTATAACTATATTAAATTATTAGGAAATGTTGTCTTGGTATATTATTGTCAATTAGTCGAATATATCTGTTTACTGTACTGACTGACAAGTATAATAAAAATAAGCAAATATAGTACTTTTCCAACTTTCAATCTTATTATAAGCACACGGTCTTCAGGCCATCATGGCGCAGGGGCATCATATGTGACTGTAATGCCACGTTTGTGGTTCGATCCCCATTCAAGGGATGTATTTATTATTTCTTAGTATTTTCATTTCTTTGCTCTGGCACTAAGGCTAAAAGCCCGGCGTTGAGTTTCATCCCTCAACACGGAAAATTCGAAATGCTTCGAAAAATTAGGCGAAAAATGTAGAACGGATTGTCTTAACACTAGGTTTCCTCTGTATACACTGCTTTATGCGGGATACAGCGTGAAGCTGATTTAATTTTAATTACTTATTTACAAATTTATAACCATTTATTTTATTTTTTCCAGAACGCCGCCAAAGATCAATGCTGGCAGCGCGGGCGAACAGCATATCCTCCCACAGCGTATCCTCGCACAGTTCAATAAAGTCCGGCAGCACCAACCGTATGAACGGGGTCTCCCCCGCACCCCTCTCGCCGTTGCCCCCCGCGCCCCACACCCCCGCCCCAGTCCCCATGCCGGCTGTGAACTTGCAGAGCAATAAAGCTAATACGTTGTCGAGTGAGTTTTACTTTTTAAAGTTTTTTTTTTTGGAATATGTATCGGAAGCTAAGCGAGGCTTTTATAATGTTATGTCATTTTCCTTTTCAAATGAATGGTGGTGTGAAAGGTGAAATTATAATAGGGAACAGGAAACAAAATATATTTAAGTATTGCGCACATAGCAAGATAGACAGTGGGAACCTGGGAACCAAATGTTAAGACACTTCATTCCGATTAAGAACCTTTCGTTCCCCACATTCCGCCGGATTCTGCTCATTTTCGATCTTTATAGGTACATAATATAGTCTACAAAATTAACTCCATATTTTTCATATTATCAAAATTCTGTTGTTTAAAACAAGGCGCTGGAAGATAATTAATTTTAAAAATAATCTTGGTTGTGTATAATTTTTATCAAATGGAATTATTAAATTACAATTCTTATTTTATAATTCTTTTTCTATTTTTACAGATTTCTCTCTAAAGGGTACCGGCAAAAAGCCTAAGCCAAAATCGAGAAAATTAACAAAAGCAGACATTGGTATGCCGCTAGACTTCAAACATATCTCCCACGTTGGATGGGATGCGGATAAAGGTAATTAGTTTTTACTAACTTCTAGCGTTAAAAATAAGAAAGAGTAAAAAAGATCCAGGTCCGGCCAAGTGGGAGTCGGATTCGTCTTTCGAGGGTTCAATACTAATTTCAGTACTACATAAAAGAAGTGAAAACAAGTGGAAATATAGATAAAACAAAAAAAAGAATGAGATTGGAATCCCACAGTACTGCCAACAACAATATAACAAGCGGAGATCAAAAATAGAATATGCAAAAACATTTATAAAAATTATGTTCCATATTGATAGGTGTGGGAGAAAGCTTTTCTGCTTAAAAGGACTCTGGATATTTGATATAATCCATATCAGCACGATAGTTCTATATAATCTTGAGAAAAATGGTCGTTACAGACGTACAGACACACGGACCGACAGACATACAACAAAGTGATCCTGTAAAGTTCCGTTTTATTCTTTTAAGTTACAGAAGTTGAAGAAACAGTAGCTTCACGCATTTTCATCACATAGGATGATAGGTTCTCTACTTCTCTAGGTCTCCCTAGGGTCCCCACACTATTTTTCCCGTTTCCTCTTTCTCTCATTCTTTATTCGAGACATTAAGTGTTGCGAAACTTAACCGTACTTTGTCTTGTAGAGCGAGGAAATGAACTTTCGTGTTTATAATCTGACGATGGGCCAAGATTTGTATTTTTACGCTTATATTTTTGACTTTCCCAATGTATCCCTAAGAACCTGGCAACTTAGTGTTAAGAGACTCCATTCCCATTAAGATAATCTCGTTTCCCACTCTTTCTTCCTTGCTTCTTTTGCTTTTGCCTTGTTACCAGAGCAAGGAAATGAAAATACAAAATATTTAATTTCCTCGAATGAGAATCGAACCCACGAGTCGCACAGCTGTGCCACGACTATAAATATAATTAACAAACCTGTAATTTCCTTATACAGGATTCGACATATTCGACATGGACAAATTGCCAGAGGAGCAAATGAGGTCGTTTTGGGACAAAGCGGGTATCACAGAGAACCAACTAAACGACCAGGCGACGAGACAGTTTATATACGACTTTATTATCAAAAATGGCGGCGTTGAAGCTGTTAAGGAGGAACTGCATGATACTAAACCTAATGGTGATTAAATTTTTTGGGACACGATTTTATTATTGCGTTGTTAAATAATGGTTTTAGAATTGCTGTGCGCGCAAACAAATATATTGCGATTCTGCAATAAAATTATTTCATAAATAACACTATACGTATTTATGATCAGCTGTGTTTGATTTATTTGTTACATTTCTATAAGTTTCTAAATATATTACGTAATTTCAATATTTTTCATACAAAATTGCAGAGTCCCCGCGAGGTCCGGCGCCTCCCCCCGCGCCCCCCGTGCCCGCACGCGCTCCGCCGCCGCCTGCGCCACGTAAGTTAACTATCACATATATTATATATCTCTTCTCCGCATATAGCAGGGAAGGCAGAGAGAACTTATTGTAGAGAAACTTCGTTCCCTGCTGTCCGCCTAAGTTTCGAGGTTTTATTGCCATATGCTGTGCACGCACCTCAACTACGATAATTGTATTAACATTAGTACAAATATGCAAATATATACAATGTATGATGTAGGTGTATATTCATTCTAAGCGTGAAAGTTATATATTTCTTAGTAAAACTTTAACTAACAGTTATACTTCTATACACAATTTTCATTTTAAAATACAATAATAAAGGAAAGTAACAAAACTAATTCGATAATTCCCCTCCCACAGCGTCCCGCGCCCCGCCACCANGACCACTTTTTGTACATGGAAAATATACTTCTTGCCAAATTTTGAAGACATTGCGAGCTGAGTGGCGGGACTGGACGCCACGTTTTGTCAGAGTGAGGAAATGTTATATATTTCACTTGTCGATTAAGATAATAAAATAACAAGAATAATATTTTCACATTCCACTTTATATCAAATTTAACAAAAATACATTATTTAATATATTCCTATAATTCACAGCGCCGCCTGCAGCCGGTCCCCCCTCCGTACCGCCACCGCCGCCGCCTTCCGCCGCGCCGCCCCCGCCTCCTCCGCCGCCGCCCCTTGCACCGCCCGCTGCTGCCCCCGCGCCGCCGCCACCACCCCCACCTGCGCCCGCCGCCGCCCCTGGAGCGCCCGACCCCCGCGCCGCCCTCATGGAGAGTATACGCAACGGGAACAAGACGCTCAGGGTAAGTGTGAATGGATGCTCAGATTTCATTTTAAGATTCTTTTGAAATGTGATTATTCACACCTCACTCTAAACTCCAAACTCCAAAAAGCCCAATTTCAAGACAACCACGAGTCAGCCGTATTATACTTAGCATTCCAGGGATCCTATTAAATTTAAATTCGTATATATTTTCAAGTATTTGCCTAGTTCTTTCTTACACAACTTTCATTTATACAATTTTTTTTAGGCTTAAATAGTATAATTTTCTGTTGTACTATCAAATTTCATTAATTGTTATGTCAAATTATTTATTTATTGTGTTAAAATCTTTATTTATTGTTATTATTTCTATTTTATATTCTTAACTATTTCAGCATGTCGACGTTGGTTCGAAGAATTCGCTGAACGATGACAGTAGAAACAATTTGCTAAGTGAAATACGACAAGGAATTAATTTAAGAGCTGTAAGTAAAGATAATTAAATTAATTATATTTATATTATGTATGGCTATAAATCCGGTTTAAAATTTCATTCAAATGAATCCTAAATTAAAACAAAAATAATTAAATTCCTTCAATTTCCACCAGGTACGACGTTCCAGCAGTTCAGCGGGAGACTCTGAAGACTTATCAAACCGCGCCGCAGTGTGTGGCCTCGCGGGTGCACTCGCAAAAGCACTACAAGAACGAGCACGAGCCATACAGTCCTCCTCCGAGTCAGATGATAGTGAAAACGAAGCTAGTGACTTTGAATGGGACGATTGAGTCACTAATATGGTCACTGATATATGTTTGATGTTATTGTTTTGAAGAGTGTTAGGTAATAGTGTGGGAGTATTGAGTTGCGACGATAGTGGAAGTGAAGCTAGTGAATCTATAGTCACTAACACGGTCGCTATCATGGTATATATTGTCGTTGTGATGGGAGTTAGGTGATAGTGACTGTGGCGTTTGAGTAATTAACACTAACAAATGACTACTACATATGTATGTGATGAAAATATAAGTGTCACTATGATATATACTATCACTGTTGTGATAGATGGTTTTTTATTTTTGGTCGTCTAGAATTGAATTGAATTCTTGATATATGGCGTTTGGTCATCTATTGATTTTGTTTTTTTTTATGTCATCATTGTCAAGTGTAAAATGTCAATGTCAAGTTTATGGCAGTGTATCATGCTGGCATTATATTTCCAATTACTCAACTGGCACGCTAGGAACACCGTAATAAAAGAACCATACCAATCATAATTGCAATTATTATTATTTTTTTCACGAAAGTAGAAAAATGTTTTAATTCTGTTTACTATTGCATAGATTTTATTTTCCTTTTTATTAAGAAATAAAATGTCACCATTTTATAACTTTTGCACTGACAACTTGAAGTTGACAGCTTGTTTCATTTAGCGTGAAAACGTGTACAGTTAATTTTTCTTATACAAAGCGAGAGTGTGAGCGATATATATACTAATACATAACATTTGAAATAATTTTCATTTATTTTTACTCTGCGCCATCACTGCCATAATTTCACCGGTATGTCAGATTTACAAGAAAAATTTTACGTGCTTAATAAGTCTTTAACCAAACAGTTATATTGTCTTCATACAGGTACAGCGTATGTCTGTAATCGCGACGGTTGTAGGTTCGATTCTAATCGCGAGGAAGAAGCTATAAAAAACTAATATCTAAAATAAATTTGATTAGAAAAATATATATATTTAACCAAATCATGAACAAAGCTCAAAATGATAACGGACTTTATAGTATTTAGATATGTTAGATTGCTAACAAATTTTTTTTTAATAATTGACAACACATCTTCTTAATCGATTCTACTTTAAATGTATAGAACAGCAATATTATGCTCTTTTTTATAATATTTTTTCGTTAAAATAATTTTAAGTCGTGTAATAACTAGGTGATGTAACAAAAAGTTAGTGCCTGTAATAGTTTTTAACTTAAATAAGTATATGTTATAGGTATCAGTATTTTTTTAATCATAGTATTTGTAATACTGTATTCTGCTTTTCATATACGAAATTGTATATTAATAGTTTTTGTTATTATCATTCAGTATCATTGCAAGAATAAGACTTTGTACTACAACTAAAACATTTGACTGATATAATAAAGTATAACTGTGCGTAAAAGCTATGGTTGTGGATTTGAATGAAAGTTATTAATTCTTCCAAGTGAGGATCAAACCCTTAACCATCGCATTTACAGTCAGAGTCAGATTAGATATGTATAATATTTTCATTTCTTTGCTCTTGTAGCAGGGCAAAACCAGGTGTTAAGTTCCACCGCTCAACACACAATGCCTCCAAAATTTGGCGAAAAGTGGGAACGGACATGTGTTAATCATCCCAGTTCCCCATGTCTATTCTGCTCTATGCGGGATCCAGCGTAAAGCTGAACTTACTTATTTAATTTGAATAAGATTGATCTTTTTATCTTTTCAAAACAATGTTTTGCAAAGTAGATAATTATAGTCAAACAACATAATTATCCAGTAACGGTATTAAATTTAAAATATTTATAACAATTATTGTTTAACTTTTGTATGTATCATTTAAATATTTTTATTCATGCTATTAATTAATTGTATTTTATTGTAGTTATAATATTTTTGATTAGTTTCATTTTTTAAGTATTGATAATAAGTTGTATATGTGTATATATATATAGTAGTCAGTATGATGACTGATGTTGAGAAGGTGTTCTCCTGCAAAAGTGGCCTAACTTAGGACTTCTATAATTTTGTTTTTCTTTAAATTGGCAATAAAATATATATCATATTTTTTATTCTGATTTCTCACTGATTTTGCTGAAAAATTCGTGATATACAAAGAAAAATACTAATCTTTCTAAGGTATTCGGGCTTATTAGCCATTTATAAAATATACATATTAGTCTTTAATTTGAGAACTTAATGTACAGCATAATAATTTGTTATTAGCAACCCACTCGCGGCTTCGCCCGCTTGAACTAAACATTTTTTTATTTACTAATTAGAATATATTAACAATTAAAGACAATATGTATTCATTGAAATCTAAAAATAATTCCTTTTTTAAGTTAGGCCACTTTAATTTAGAGATGGCGAAATTATTCTAATGTGTCAATAAAAATGTTTATTGGAACTTGTAACTTAAGTTTTAATTTTATATTAAAATATTTTTTTTAGCAAAATATTAGCTAAAATTAACACTTTTTAATATTTTGAATTAATCAGTGTAAGACTTAGTCGTGACAAAAATATATTCTTATTGATAACTCAATCAATAAAAAACAACTTAAAATTGTTTAAACAAAGAAAAATGTTTGCCTAACGCAAAGAAATTGGTCGAAACCCAGCACCACACCGTCTGTCTATCAATATTGGGAAAATGTTTAAAAGTTAAAGTTTTGAATATTACTTCAAATGGGACTTGAAATTATAATCATCGCAATTTATTTAGAATTGTAAAATTATAACATTTTGTTTATTGAAAAAATTGTTAAATATATTATTACTTAAGTCATTAAAAAATTCTTGTATTACACACACGTTCACAGAAACAGTACGGATGATGAGTCATCGCCGCCTTAAAGCTCGCTGTAGATAGAACGTCGATTTGATTTTAAGATTACTCTCTTACAATTCACATAAGTTCAGAAAGCCTAACTTCAAAACGGCCATGTCTTGTCGACCGTACTGTACATCTAAGGAATGTTACATTATATAAGAAAAATTAAGTTTGTGATGTAATTACAAATTTTCTAACTTGTTTAATATTTCAATATTATAATCAGCACCTGTGTTTATTATGCACATATTTATTTATAGAATGTATTTTGTATTTAAATATGTTAGTGTCTAGTTCTTATTATCTAATATTTAATGTAAAGGGATGTCATTTCTTTTCTTATTTTTCAATATTTTTAACTATTAATAATGTGCTCCTTGGCTTTAACTATTATTTCGACCCTTTGGTGGTGAAGACAGTCAACCTGCATATTACAAGTTTCAAAACGACGAAGTATGCATAATAAAGTGGAACGCTTATATAAAAAAATATATTATTTCTAAGTTGGTTTTTATTTGTTTAAATTATATCTTTTGTTCGACAGTTTTCACCAACAAAGAAATGATTTTATATTTCAATTTTTATCTGTTTTAAAATTTATACCTAGTCGACAACCGTATTATAGTTTCTTTGTATTCATAATATTCAATTACTTTTGTGCACAAAATATATTTCAATCATAATTAAAGTCACTGCAAGTTGCAGAATTTTCATTATTTAAATGTCTTCTTCTAAATCAAAACAAAGCAATGTAACTTGTAAATTTTCAAAAGTTGTAAATATTAATCGTTCATAAAATCTTTAAGGATATTTTTATTCGGCATACTTTTTCGACAGATGATTTTGTTATCGTAAAATATAACCGCATCTGTTAATATCTGTTCAATTAAGCTAGTTTCTTTAGTGGGAAGTAATTTATGCGGATTCAGTACCTACTCTAAAAACAAACGATCGGATAAACTACATTTAAAAAACAAGGTATATGTTATCATAAACATACTTTTATTTATATATATATATATATACAGTACTGGACAAAAAAAAGTACGCACTGTTTGATATTCGGTATTAGTATCAATTTATTTACGAAAACAATTAATGACCTACTTCTACAGCCGTTTCAACGATAGTTTGTGGGTTCAGTCACACATCCTCACTAAATCACTATAAAAATATTATGAATACGGCACAAAAAAACATATCACGGGCNTTAGATTGGTATTTTCGGCATCGCGGATTTTAACGTCTTTATTCAAAGTGAGAGACGATATAAAAGGATTAAAAAGGGAGAAACTCTGATGTTTACAGTCACTTCGCCTTGTTAAACTTCGTTGTGAGAAAATCACTTCGCTGTGTCACTGTTGATAATATGATAACTTTGAGTGCGTACTTTTTTTTGTCCATCATATAAGAGGCACTTTTTACGCTTAAATCATTATCTTTCTGGTTTCCTATATTTGCAACATTGTTACAACGGCAGCGTAAAGGCAAAATAAGGGTCTTTCGTCACGACCACCCAAAGTTTCAGTTATCTATGATATTTGAAAAAAATATGCCTTATAAGTGGACATCGATCGGTGCGTACTTTTTTTTGTCCAGTACTGTATATTCGTATATCCGATCATTGGTATATTTACTTATCCTAATGCTTAAAGTTGAAAAACAAGTTAGTTCGGTTAATCGGATTTCTTCTGTTTAATTATAAGCCTATAATTTTCGCTAATTTTTATTTATGTTCACTTATTTTACCATCTTTGATTGAATAATTATTTTAAATTGATTGCAAATTTTATAGATCAAAAAAACTGTCTAAAAATTCTGCAATATGCAGTGACAATCGCTTTGCTCATTATTTTTGAATGCAATAATAAAATTTAAATTAAGTATTTATATAAGCGTAAATTTAGAAAACAAAGCTATTTTTATATTTAAAATAAAGTTTTGTATTGTTAATCTGTCGTGACTAACGGGGAACGTTATAGCCACCAATGAATACCACGTTAACTAAATAAATAATCATTAATTTCAAAACAAGGTGTTTTATTAACTTATAACCTGAAAACTACTATAGTTGTTGATGGTTTTTGTGTATTTTAGGGTTCTGTGCATATTAAGAAAAAGGGACCCTTAGATCACTCTTTTGTCCGTCCGTCTGTCTGTTAACAGAATTTATCTCAGGAACACTTGGATACATCAAGTTGAAATTCAAACTGTACTTAGATCTACGGTACTTCCGGTTGACCTAGAATTATGAAATTATCACTATCATTTGAACATATTACTCTTAATAATATTTGTAACATATATTCTATTTTATGCTCAACTCTATTTAGCTCAAAACGATCGCAGGTTCAAATTCCGTGAAAAATAAAACCAACATTTTTTCCTAGACTTCCATTTATTTTAAAATTCCGAAAATGACCTCAAGTACAGGTTTGAAAAAATTAAAAGAAATCACTTTATTAAAAAAAACAAGGAATAAAAAAAATCATTTTCTTATAAAACGGTCATACATTTGTTTAACTAATATCATATACATACATAAAAATACAATTAAGTAAATGCAATATTATAAAATAGCAAACGATACAAAAATATTTTTAAAAGCTGTTTTCATAATTTCAACTTATTTATATAGTTTAAATGTGCTGAATAAAACCCCCTTAACACCTAAAAATGTTTTTTTTCTCACATTTATGGTTTTGGCATCAGTCTCTGGGAGATCTGTCATAAGATATTATGTTAATAGTTAAACTTCTTTTCTTTTGTACTTATTAAAGGAGTTATCTAAAAAATTGTTCCATATATAATATTATAATATCTCTTAGGGTCATTGCTTGGAAAAGGGGAAAAAATAAATTGACATTTTGTAAGGAAACTTCAACATGTTTTTTTTTTCGTTTTCAGCACATAAAATTGCATATTCATAAATTAAAATTATTAAAATATTTTTTATATTAAAGAACTGCGTAATCTATAAATTACAGTGAAAGTGTATATTTATAAGACATGATTCACGATTCCCTATCAACTACAACTAGAACCATTAATATTAATATTTTATAATTTAATGTTAATATTTATAATTACATTTTTCAACTTCTTTGACAAACAGGTAAGTTTCCGTCACTTATCACAACTAATACAAGTAATTCCACAAAATTGGAACAAAATGCTTAGTGCATTCATTTTGAGGCTATTTAAAATATGTATAAAAAAGTTAACACAGCATCCTATCTTACCTTTATAAAGTTATCTAACCTAATATAAGAAATCGATAGTTCAATCTTCAATTGTTATAACACTTGCAGTGTCCTTAAAGCCTATAGAATCCTCGTCATCTGTTAAAATTACAACATTGCCGCTCACGCTTGGACTATCATTATCAATAATTTTATCATCTTTCTTCTTATATAACGAAAGGACATCTGAAATAATAGGCGTGTGTGCCATTTCATGTACTTGCCCTTCGTCTATATCAATTGAATTCTGACTATCCTCATCATGAGATAATATTTCCACTTTACTTATATAATTTTTTTCTTCTCTTATAACTACCTTTTCTTCTTCAGTTTCTGTTTCTTCATGCCCGTAATACTTCTCGTCGTCCTTCTCGTCTTTTGGTTCATAAATATTTATGAGTTGAGCTAAATTTGCGTCTGATGTGAAAACTTTGCTTGGATTCAAGTCTTCTTTATCGCATTGATGTTGTGAGAACACTTTGAACGAGGTGAAATATTTACAACACTGGTGGCACTGATTTTGTAAATGAGCCCGATAGTGGTTATGCAGATTGGGAAATTTGTCGTTGCAAACTACACACGTCTCAGGCATCACGATGGCTCTGTAATGCATTTTTTTCGACGACTTGTGCACTAATTTCATATGTTTAATAAACGGACCGTATTTAACAAATTGCTCCCCACATTTACGACACTTAATAGGCTTTTTATTATATTTCCTACTCCTGTGAGAGAAAGCGTGGATGTTAAATGCGTCCATTGTTTTAAACTTCAGGAAACAGAACCGACACGATATGGACCCAGAACCTCTGTGGATTTTATCGTGTTTCTTTTTAGAATTCTTCTTAGTTACCGGTTTGAAACAGAAACTACACTCCTCGTAAACTTGTCGAAGTACATCATTATTTGATTCGGTGACTTCTTCATCACTTTCTATCGCACACAAATGGTTATCGAGGTCCAAACGCGAATAGAAATATTCTCCACATTTTTTGCACCTGTTCTCCTCGTGGTAAGCCAAATGCTTATGAAGATTGAAGAAAGTTTTATGACAGATGTTACACTTTTCTTCAATCGACTCTTTAGGTAGGATCACCCATTCTTTATCATCTCCGTGAACGTCTTTCATGTGGTAGATCATTTCTCTGAATGCTACGAACTTTTCGTCACAATGTTCACATTTTGTCGGCTCATCTACATTCAATTGTGCAAAATGATGGTTCTTATGCTTCCTGTACAGCGTCATTGTATTAAACTTCCTGTTGCAGTATATGCACCCGAAGTACCCGATAGTGCGATGGTAGATCTTGTGATTACCCAACGCGTACTCATTTTCAAAAACTCTAAAGCAATAGTCGCACGTTAGTTCCTTTTTGCTTTCGGAAGCTTCTTTAAATACTTTTATTCCGTGTTGCGTCCGCAAGTGGCAGTCTAATTTGACTTGTAAATGGAATGCTTTGTAACAAATATGGCACTTGACTTTTCTTGGATGTATTTCAGTATCACCAATGAGTTTCTTTTTATCACAGCTGAACGCTAAATGTCCTTCAAGGAAGCGTAAGGAGCTGAAGTAATCGAAGCAATAGTTGCATCTTAGCGAATTGTGGTAATCTATGTGTCTCTCGAAGTTTCCTTTAGTGGCCAATACTTTGTAGCAAATGGAACACTGGAGTTCCTTTAAGGGCCCATCCAGCGTTTGAACCCCACGCTCGGCTATCCATGTTTCATTAATCCCATGAGCATCTCTTAAGTGATAATGTAGGTCGTAGCCCCTCATAAATTTCTCTTCGCACTGAGAACATTTCAACGGATCGTCGATGTATTTCTGTGTTAGATGACTCTTTATGTGCACCCTATGGTTTTTAAGGGAAATGGTCTTTTTGCCACAGAATTTGCATTTGAAGAATTCGGGCTTTCTCAGATGAGCTTCTTCATGGAATTGCAGCCTTTTTTCATCTAAGAATACTTTAGCGCATAATTTGCATGAGTAATATCGAGGCGCCGGCGCGTCGGGATCCTCTTTAATCATTTTACTTTCAGGATGAGTCCGACGCAAATGCCGAATAAGTTTTACCACATCTGGATAAAAGCGGGCACAAATCGGACATTTTACTTTATTCTTCCTTAACTTTTCTATCCTCTTTTTATGTGATTGATGATCAAAATTGTGTCCTTTAACGTGTCTTTTGTAGTAATCTTCCACAATGTAGCCTTTTCCACATATATGACATTTAAAAGGTCCATTATCATCTTCAAAATGCGTCCGAGTGTGTAGTTCCAACCTTTTTTTGTTAGTAAACTGCAAGTTGCATATATCACACGCGTGCCTCGCACCATACAACGAAGTTTTAGAGTTATGCCAAATTATATGATGCTTCAATGAGTTTTCTGAATCACATACTTTTCCACAATGTTGACAAGTGTGGGTTCCGTCAAATAAATTTTTGTCCACCGAATTAGGTAGTACGGAGCCAACTATAGTGTTGTTGACACTCTCGCCCCGTTTATAATGGATAGCCATGTGGGAAAGGTAAACTTTTCTGTACTGGAACACTTTCTTACATATGGAACATTCATAGTCCTTGTTCTGGAATCGTGTTTGCTTGTGGTAGTTCATGTGGGCCTGGGCGGCGCGCAGGTGCTTGCTCTTCCTGTTACAGATCGAGCAAGTCAGATATTTGGGATCTATGTTTGTATCGTTGTAGTGTTCACGCATGTGCGCCTTGTAGTGACACTGAAACCGGAAGTTCTGGAACAAAATAAAATATTACATTATATATGTTATCTTATTCGGGCAGATAAGTACCAATTTTGCTCCATTCTTCACTTTTACCAAATTTTGATTTTGATATTGCGTGTTTAGTGTTTTCTATTCTAAATATTATTCCTAGCATGTACTACCATAAATTCGACGTAACTGTATCTAAATAAATAAAACCAATTACCTCTTGACAAACAAAACACTGCAGCTTTTTTTCCATACTTTTGCCAACATGGTTATGCCAATTGACGTGCCGCTTTAACGATATAAGCGTTGGCAATTGTTTACTGCATATAGTGCAAGTAAAACCACTCAGGTTGACCAAGGGAGTGCCACTACCGGCGGAATCCTGTAAGCCGTTGTGACTCTGGACAAAGTCCAGGGGTTCCGCCTTCGTCACAACGACTTCACAAAAATCCGCCAAATCGGAAGCAACCGTTATAGGCGGTTGTTTCAAACGATGGACAAATTTTATATGATTGGCTAATGCACTACAACTCTTGAACTGTTGACTGCATTCTATACAAGTGTATTGATTCCTCGGCTTTATATTCACACTTATATGCGTCTGGTTATGTTCGTTGATGGCACTCACTTTCATTTCTATATCGCATATGAGGCAGCGTACAGAACAATCTTTTAGATTAATTTTGGCTCTTTTTGTACCAGACGTCATGTTGTGTTTTGTACGTTTGTGGTGCAAGAGCAATCGTTTGTAGGAGAACTGCTTCTCACATATATCGCATGTATTATCATCTTCACCGTCATCTTGACTAGATTCTGAATCATAATGATTATATCTATCTTTAGCTGTTGTTGTTGCTGCTGCTGTTTCATTTAGCAGATCTGTTGAAGTGTCTGGCACTTCTTTTTTAATATTTTCTTCTGTGTGTTTTATTTCATGGGTAACTAGAGATTTTCTGTACTTAAAGGATTTGTCACAAAATTTACATTTAAGTGGTCCACTCGATACATTAGCACTGTATTCTGAATGTATTGATGCTGAGTCCTCCATTGTACTTGCCCTAAAAAAGTTTATAATTATTAAGTGAATAATTATCTTATTTTAAAAATGATATGCTTAAATTGTATCATTAGTAAAATTTAAAGCATTTAAATTCAGACCAGATCAGTTTTCAAAATTTTCGTTTTTTTTTTTCGGATTTGTTAATCCTGAATAGAATAACTGCTAAATATTCATAAAAAAAATAAAAGAATCGCATATATTTCAAGTTTACCTTAAAAAAATATTGTCAATAAATACATATTTTTGCAACTATTTAACTCACAAAATTTTAAACGGTTTGGCTAAAAGTTAAAGTTGTTAGGCAGAAAAAAATCGAATAAAAACCTGGATTCTTCATCACCGCCGTCATCCGCTTCGTCCATGCTGGACATATGAGCGGCTAGATGTGTAATCAAAGAATCTTGACTCGGCAGTTTCTTGTTACACATGCGACATTGAAAATTATTTTTCACAGGCTCCGGAGTCGTTTTACTCGAGCTGACAGGAAAAAAATGTGCTTTCAAATGCAAGAAGTAACAACCTTTTTTAGTTATCACTTTATTACAAACCGGACACTCGAAGGTGACGGTGTCAGTTTTTTGGGGACAAACGTTGAAATGTGCGCTGTGAATATAATAATCTTCGAAATCCTCCCCGCAATAGAAGCATGGAACGCAAGTTTTTCCATTTTCTTTCTTAACCGACGTAACTTCTTTTTTGAGAACTGCCGCGTGAACTACCTTCATGTGTTTTTCTAAATTTTCAATTGTCTTAAATTTCGTCGTGCACATTGGGCAATCTATTTTGATAGACTGTTGGACAGCGTCAATCGGTTCTAACGACACCATTAGCTCCTTTCTGGGTGATTTGGGACAAATGTCATGGTGGCGCTTGAGCATTATCTTCAATTTGAACTCTTTTCCACATTTGTCACAGCTAAGTTTATCATCATCATCATTAGCATCTTGGATCTCCTTGGGTTCTTCTACATGAACAGGCTTTTGGACTTTTCGTCGTCTGTGACTCTTTTTGTGAGCATTTACACTGAGGGCAGTTTTAAATGCTTTCCCACATTCATCGCACTTATGTAGTAAGGGCTCATCAGAATCAGTTCCTCCTGAATATACCGATCCACTGTAGTGGTCTTCAAATTCAGAATCTGAATTTGTGGAAAATCTTATTTTCTTCTGTGATAGACGTAATTCATCAACACGTTTAGAGGTTCCTGGTTGATATTCGTTATGACTGCCTATTGACACATTGTCTATACTGTCCCTGCTTCTTTTACGTGACTTGGGTACAGGTGTGACTTTACCCTCGAAAGATGGAGAGGGTTTTGATTGTTCTTCACTACTTTGTCTAGTAGGAGTAGATGCAGTAAAGCCTGTTAATAAACATTTTAGTACTATTAGTAAAATTATACTTTTAACATTAAGTAAATATATTAAAAGTCTTAAAACCCACCTGGAGGCGGAATATAGTTTCGCCTCAGTTCCTGATCAGATCGTTCACATTGCTGTTTAAATATATGAGCACTGCTGAGTTTCTGGATACATTCACTACAAATTTTATCTGGAAGTCCATCCCCTTCACTTATCTATATTCAAAAAAATAAAATAGTTTGTATTGATATATATTGATAGAAATATTGTTTTGACTATTAACAAAGATATATTTTCAACACATTGAAACAATTTCCTTTATTCATGATACTTTATTATTTTAATAATTCCTAACTATACAATGTTATAAACTATTTAAGTTAATAAAAGTTGCTATACTAAATAATAATGTAGGCGAATTTATTAGCTTTAAATATATCTTCAGATGCAGCAGATTCAAAACTGGATATAATGAAAGTTTTTGATATATTTCTTTTTAATAGATGACTAACATCTTAATGACAATGTAAGGTTTCATGCAATATAACATGTTGCATTTATATTTCTTCTTTTTTTTAATATATATATATTAAGAAAAGATAATGATGCTCTATAATTAGATGCACCAATATTACAACAACACAACACAATAAAAGAAAAAAAAACACACACTTTTATAACAAAAATCAAGAAAGACTATACTAATCCAATTTTTGGTTGAATGAATATAAAAATGATATAAACAAAAGTGAAAATTAATTAAAATATCAATGTTTACTTTCAGAAGCAATGATATGACCAAACAGTTTACTTTATCAACATGTTCCATATCTTAATAATATTAGACTTAAACTTAATTACAACTTAAAATTGTATTTGATGGGAAGCTAAAAGAAAGAGAATTATATATTTTAGTTTAAAATTTTCTATTATATGTGAAATATCTTAGTAATCCCAGATAAGTTAAGATATGTCTGGAGATAGTAAAATAGATACAGCACTGGGATACAACAATGTTATTCTTAAAAATTATTGAAAAGAGGAAATTTTGCTTAATATTATTAAATATATGTTTAGTGAGGGCAAACAGTAGTTAAAAGATGAAGCACGCAATTAAAATGCCACGGTAGACGCAAATGCAAAATATGTAAATTTTGATAAAAATGATAAAAATAAACATTCCGATTAAAAATTAGACGATATTGATATAGATAAATATGGTAATAATAAAAACCGTGACAGAATAAGTCCCTTAGTAATAAAAAACGAATCAGCAACATTAAAATTGATCCCCGGTTTCAAGTTGCAATAGCGCTAGTTTTTAGGATAATTAGTTTAATCACATACCTTTACTCGGGCACATTCCATAACCATTTCAGCGAGCTGTAAGTTGTTGTCCACCGTGAAGATGGAATAAAAATCGCCGAGTTTGAGGCAAAGCCTACACTTTCCAAGTTTGAGAGCCATATTGATTTGTTCACATAAACCTTCATTTCACTTCATGTTCACTTCTAGCCAACGACGATGTACTTTAGTACCAGTAACATCGGATATTAGAATGTTTTAATCAAATATTCAATATTCTACATCGTTATCGTGCAAATAATCATTTACATTAAATTTTTCACATACATAAAAATGGTACTTATAAACCGGCGTTCTCCATTATCGAAGTGATGAAAGGAGCAGCATTTCGATGTTGCTAGAATTTAATTAAGAGTTAGATATTTTAATATCTTATTATATATCAGTATTATGGTCTTTAAATATTGTTTTTACAATATTATATGTATTAAGCATAGTTTCGTCTTTTAAAGTTATTTTCAATATTAAAACCTTATCACATCTTTTACATTGCCGATAAGGATTTGTTTGACATTTGAGTTTCATTATTGACATGAGCAAAAGTTTGTTTATTGACAATTGATTTTGGTAAAATTATCGAAACAAATGAAGTGCATTATATTTTAAAGCATAAACATTATCAACCATTCATATATTAAAAATGTACATAGTTGCTGGTGCCAATTTATTTGGACAGTGGTTCCCGTGTTCACAAGATACCAGTGTCTTTAAAAAATTTACAAATTTGGCTGTTGAACATGATACCAATATTGATTTAAAACAGGCTAAACTTATAACTTGCTGCTGGGCATATAACATTTTCCAAATTAACGATATATTTTACGTTGCTGGAGCTTGGCATGGGAAAGACAATCAACTTGTTAGAGTACCAGCATTCAAAGAATATAAGCAAGACTTCAAAAATACAAACTTATTAATTGCTGGTAATGATTATATGTTAGTTTATGTAGAGAAAATAACACGATCAGTCTGGTTTTATGATTTGGAGTTAGCCAAATTCAAGAAAGTTCATATTGTAGAAGAGCCTATTAAAGAGAATACTGCAAAAAAGTTAAAAGTGACTGACAATATTATCAAAGTAGCAGTTACTAATAACACTTTCATTTATTTATCATCAGAAGGCAATGTATATATAGGACAGATGCCCACTTATGTAGATACAAAGCATTGTATAGGAAAAGTATGTGATATTGAATGTGGTTATGAACACTATATGTTACTTACAAATGAAGGCAGAGTGTACACATGGGGAAATGGAAGGTACATAAATAAACTATAATTCTATTTTACAGTTCGGCTTAAATTTATTTTTATTTAATCATCTATATGTATTTTTCAGGCGATTACAACTTGGTCATGGAGATTTAACGAATCTGGATGAACCAACAGAAGTTGAAGCTTTGTCTGGTATTAAAATAGTTAAAATCAAAGCAGGAGGTTGGCATTCCTTAGCTTTAAGCGAATATGGAGATCTTTATGCTTGGGGCTGGAATGATACAGGCCAGTTAGGCATGAATTTCAATAAAATATGTGAAGAAGAGAAAGCTCAAAAAAATTATACAATACCAACATTAGTGGATGTTTATGATGAAAATGATAAGGAGATAGAAATTAATATAATAGATATAACTGCAGGCTCAAGACATTCAGCTTTGCTATTAGAAGATAACACTGTTTGGACAACTGGTTGTAATAAATATGGGCAATTAGGAATTTGTCCTAATGATTTTGAAAAATTAGACTATTTTAAAAAAGCTTTTTCAAGTTCTCACATTAATGGTCTTTCTGCTGGTCCTTGGAATACTGTTATAGAAATCAAAGAAAAATAACATTGATGTGAGTGGAAAAAGTCATAGTACAAAAACAAAAACACAAGGATTAATAGTAATGTAGTCATACATTGACTTGTATCATCATAATATTATATTAATATTGTGTTCTATTTATTTGAATTGTTTTAAATTAAGTAATTTAATTTGAAGTTTATGTTAAATATTAAGAAATAGAATTTTATTATTTAAATGATATAAATTATTGATATTAAAATGTGGAAATTTATTTGTTATCTATTAGTAATTTATAAAATTTCTCATTTGTTAGTGGAATTTATATCAAATAGTCAGCAAAAGTATTTAAACATACATATGAAATTATATTGTGTTGGCCTGGCCGCCGATTTAAACATACGCCGTTGCTTGGGGTTAATAGTTCCACAAAAGGCCTTATATAACTAATTTGTTTTCTTGAGTTTTTTTTTAACCGTACAATCTACTTCGTGTGTTCTCCATACAATATGACATTGGCGAAGTGATTAGTGCTCAACTGCAACTGGCACGCTCGAAGCGCCATAAATTAAGAACTGAACTAAAGTTTTTTTTAACACTATCTTGCACATAGCAGGCAGACAGACTCGTGTTAAGACTCCCTTCCCATTGAAACACTTCCATATCCCACTTTTCGCCGATTTCTTGAGGCATTGCGTGTTATATGGTGGGACTCAACTCCGCGCTTTGCTTGGTACCAGGACGCGGTAATTAAACAGGCGATATTGCGTGCTGAGTGGAGGAACTTATAACGTTCGTTTTTTTATATTTTAATTATCTAGTTACATGCGTGTTACATATTTCTTGCCTATAATTATAAAATATGATAAGTACAGTACTACAGGTGTACTGTAACTATAACTTACATTATACTAAAATACCTAGCTATGTCCTATACTATCCTACGGTAATAGCCGATATCTTATATTTTTTATTATCTGTATTTTTGTTTTTATTGTGGATCATTGTCATTATGTCACTCAGTCGCTGTCAAGTGTCAAAATATATTGATGTTGATTTCTTGCATGCACTAATGCACTTGCACTTCCTTTATGCATGCATGAATTGCGAATATACAAGCTGATATTAAAGTTTAAAAATAAAACCGTAAATTAAATCTCTTACGAAGTGTTTCGACATTGTACAGTAAAATGTCTGGAACGGCAAGAGAATATATTTCATATGCAAGGCAGCTATCGACGAATGGGCGTTACAGCAAATCCCTTGATTTATATTTCATGGCCTTTGAAAGGAGCCCCCAATTAAAAACAGCATATGAACCTGAATTCAGGGCTATTATGATGAAGCTAAATGAAATTCTGGCAGCTTCCAACAAAATTGAGGATATATTCGGTATTTTCAATAGGGCTATTAATATTTTTCCCGGAAATATTTATTTGTTAAATGAAATCGGTAAATATCTTTACAAATTTGGCTTTCACGAAGAGGCGTGGAGTCAATTTCAAAAGGCATTAGTGATCGACGCTGGATACGTTACTGCTGAAAGAAATTTAAATTCATTGAAAAACTTAATGGTAGAGAGATGGCATTTTCGAATGATAAATGATAAAATACGAAACGACAGTTATCGAGCAGCTATTCATGAGAAAGTAATACCCAAGACAACAAGCGTGTTAGACCTTGGCACTGGCACTGGATTGCTAGCAATGTATGTCACAGAGTGTAACCCAAAAGCCATTGCAGCATGTGACAGCTCAGAAGTAATGGTGCAACTTGCAGACTGTATATTAGAAGAAAATAGGTTATTGATGGCAGTTGTAGTTATTAATAAATTGTCTACTACTATGAACCATTTAGATATGGGAGGGAAAAAGTCCTTGTTAATAACAGAATTATTTGATGCAGGATTATTTGGAGAACATGTATTGTCTTCACTGTCTCATGCTTGGGAGAATTTACTGACAGGGGGTGCTGAAGTTGTACCGGGAAAAGCTGAATTTTTCATAATGGGTGCCAACTCTGATATTCTCAGTTCTAAATATCAGCTATGTCCTAAAATAAAAACTCTTTTAGGGATCTCATATTTAAATATTCATGTCAATAGTAAAGAAGAATCTTATGATTGTGAAGATGTCCACCTCTACAAGGATATAAAGTATTTAACTGCTCCTGCATCAGTTATTAAAGTTGATCTCAATAATATTAATGATATAAATGATAAACTTAGTAGGACAGAGCCATATGTGATAGATTTAAAAGCGTGTGAGAAAGGAGAAATTAACACTTTTATTGGATGGTTTAATTTATCATTGACTGAAAATATTTCAATTACTACAGACCCCAGGGATAAAAATAGGGCTAATGCATGGCAACAAGCAGTTTTCTATGACAATTTACCAAAAACATATGAAGAGAATGATACAATTAATACTAATTTTGTTCTCCAGTATGAAAGGTTGATCATGAAACCCAATGGCGATGCTGACATGAGAATAACTCCAGAAATGTTAAGATTTTTAAATGACACCACATATATAGAAACAATTAAGAAATGCATTGGTATGGCTTGTGTATATTTAGGACAGATAGAGGAGATGTCTGATATTAACATAGTAGATCTGTGCCCTTTCCCTATCTTTGGAGTGCTGATGCTCAAAAGAGGAGTCCAGTCTTTAATTTGCTGTGCCAAGGATGAAACAGACCAACTGTTTATAGAAGAAATTATTAGAGTGAATAATATTCCGGTAGAAAAAGTGACATATTTAATGCGCAACTCTTGGACACACGAAGTCTTCAAAGATGACAAATTTCATGCTATTTTCTGCCATCCCTTTGACATAAGTGGGGATATAGATTTACGGCATAAAGATATTGCTGTTAATTTAAGAAATAACAATCTAGTACAGGGTGGATTGTTTATGCCAGCCAGTGTGACATTGATGGGCCAAGTAGTCAGCAGTAACTGGATAGACATCACTAACAGGGTGCATGACTCAAATGTTGGATACAAAATGTCTATGCATGTAAACAAATACCAGGTTTCACAAATTTTTGGTGTTGATTATACTCATTTGGATTATATATCTTTAACAGCCCCAATCAATTTGGGAAATTGCTGTCAGCTCATGTCAAATGTTGTTAATGTAGTAATAAGCAATGACGGAGATGCCAATGCCATAATTTGTTGGTATACCATAGAATTGATGGAAAATCTAGCTGAAATTAACACCAAAAGGCCACAAAGTTTCATAGACGGCATTGCATTCTTGGCAAATCCTATCATTCCCATGTCTAGAGGCAATATTGCAAATGTTCTATGCTGTGTAGATTCAGATGGTTCTTTTAAATTAATTGTTGATATTGAGAGTGTTTAATTGGTATTTGATCCTAAGTAATCCAAAAATATTAATAATATGAAAATAATATTATTAGCAGTTAATTTGTTGTGTAAATTTAATGTCTAGTCAATGCTGTTGATTTAATGATTTCTTAAAAGGAATTAGTCTCTTTATTTAATCTCATAAGGTGAAACCTAAAATGTAAAGGAGCTTGAAGCTCAAATAATTATTAATTATTGATATTTAGGTAAATATTTAAAGTATCTGCTCAAATTTTAGGTAGTTTTTATTTTATAATGTTTGAATGCACAACTATTATTATAATTTATAGGAAAAAAAAAGTGCCAATTTGAATTGCCATTTAAAAATCTGAATTGATGTAATTGGAATTTTGTCAAAAAAAAACCTATTTTGGAAATGTTTACAAACTATAGATATGTATTTGGCAATGAAAGAATCTTATGGGATTAAATCTCTTTAAAAAAATCAATAAACTGTCTATAATCATAGTTTTAAGAAAACCATCCTCACCTGGGCTTCTATTTATAAACCACTCTCAAGTTTGATATCGATCTTGAGAGCGATTTATAAATATCGGCTTTAGTGCAATTTACTGCTAAAATGCTATTTAGTTTGTAATTTAAGTTGCACAGATAAAACTATATTCTATATCTGTATTTGTTTTGTAAGTTCAAAAGACGTATTTTACCTATTTTAGATATACTGTAGCATTCTCAGATTTTGTAAACATTTTACTCTTTTAGGAATAAAATTTTCCTGATCTCATTACATATTAAACATATGATTATTTACCAAACATTTATATGCTTTAGGTCATATAGCTATTAGTTATAGCCGTTTAGGTCATTAAGACCGTTGTGGCACAGTGGGACAGGTTCTGACTGTAAACGCGATGTTTGTGGGTTCCATCACCATTCGGGTGATTGATTATTGCTTAAATCCCCTGCGCTGCAAGACAAAGTACGTTGTTGAGTTCTGTTAGTCAAGATAGACAGAATATCGAACTGAAATCGAATCTTCTTAACATTAGTGTCTTTCTATACAGCATGAAGTTGGAAAAAAAATAATTTCGAATTTTAACGTCATATTCATATGCATGCATGATTTAAAAGCATATAACATTAAGTAGAATTAGATAATTATAAAAAGGATGGTAACAGGGCTGATATCACAAAATTGCAAAAATTGGAACAAGTTAATCTTTTTGTTAATTCATAGTAAATTGTAAAATTAACTTGCAGTACGGTCGACAAGCAATGGTCGCTCTGAACTTAGCCTTTGTTAACTTTTGTAGATTGTTCACTCGCGATGGAAATAAGAAAAATTCTGCGCAGTTGTCTACGCCTAACTACATTGCGCCCACGACTCGTCGATCCTACTGTATTCATGTAGACGTAGAAGTAGCGCTGTTGAATCCATGTTAACATTAGAGGTTCTCGATGTAACAAGCAAATTGCATTTAATTGTACTCCAATGTCTGTTTGTTTTCAAAATTTATTAAAGGTGTCTTGAAAATGGCATGTTTTTTTCTCATTTACTTTTGCCATGCTCCATTATATATTATGTGGATGACGTCAATAAAAAGGTTGAACCTCTAATTTAGTTTATTCTGTACAGTTATCTCCAAAATGTAGATTTTTAGGAATTTAGAAAATATCATATACTGGTGGAAGCGTCAGCGTTCCTTTTACTGGAACACATATAGGGTAAAATATTTCAAACCCATACTTAAACAACCAAATAAGATTAATCAACAGCTTAGACATAGGTTTATTATTTTCATTTTATGTCTTTTATCCGTATACTGTGTTACCTGTGATGCAGTTATTTACTACTACAAAAATACAACTAAACATTGCCGATCGCTCACTTTTCATTCTCAAAAAATATACCAGAACGAGAAAGGGATATCTCTTGTTCTATTTTACGCAAGAACTACCTTCAACTTCACCGCTTATGCCTACGATTCGACTTCGTGTATGAGGTGTGTGCGACATTTCATGACATGATTGATTAGTGTCTGTGTGCGTCATTCTTAACAAATAGCGTTATATTTTACAACGATAATTTAATTTATTATTTTGTTTGGCAAAAACATTGTTTAATTTTGGGCAAAATTACTTTTATTTTAAATGCATTAGGCTTTTACAGAGTACTTAAAACTGCATTCATTTAAAGTGGTGGCAGCTTGCTGCTCACGCAGAGAACTCGATGAACATCTAACATACATTAAGTGACATATAACTGTGGAGTATAATTCGACATGTTCATTTTACATACAAAATACATAATTATTTGTACAATATGTTAAAGATAAAATGACTAAATAAAAAAATAAATAAATCAATGTTCATGAAAAAAAACGAAACTAAACAAAATAACTATTTTATTTATTTCAAATATTTTTTAATAATAATTTTAATTAAATCATTTCAATGCATACCATCATTTTTTGTTTTTTTTAATGTATATTTAATATAGACATCACATTAAATATTTGTTAGATGTGGCGCGTGAAGATAGGATTAGAAATGAGCGTGATGTCATTCAACCGCTCGCGCTTCTGCTAGGACACCTCTCGCTTGTTCTAGGCCTTTCCTGAAATACAAAAAATATAATGTATAAATATGTGTTCTAGAGGGAGTCGTGGTGCATGGGCACGGATGTGCGACTGTACATGCAATGGTAGTGTTAGGGTTCGATTGCCACTCGGGGGAATAAAATATTTAACACTTCTTCGCTCTGGTACCGAGGCCACGGGCGGCGATAAGTTCTGCCAAATGCTTCAAGAATTCGGCGGAAAGCGAGAAACGGAACTGTCTTAATGGAGAATGAAGTGTCCGCAACCCTAGGTTTTTAGGTCCCCTCTGCTTAGGCTGCTATGTGCAGATAAGCTAACGAAAAATATTTTAGATATCATATTATATTATCTGTAGCCAATTAAGTTACATTTTAAGATATTGTTAGAATTACTGCATTTGCAGATATTTACTTCTATAGAAGGATCTAATTTTGTTTTCCGAAAGATTTGTTATAATACATAAATAATGAATACTGATATTTAATAAGAAAAGTATATATTACTAATATTAGAAAATTTAAGCATATCTGCAAGCTTCTAATAATATATAGCACATAGCAACATTGACCATAAAGAGAACCCATAAATATCTTACAGGTGCATGGCGTTGTCGGTCTGTAAGCGCGCCAGAGCAAGCTGAGCGAGCTGAGCGAGGCGGCGCAGCGCGCGCGCCCTCAGCTCGCCGGAGCGCGGCAGTGTGTCGGCCAGCGCGGCCGCCGCCGCCGCCACCTGCGGGCCCGGTGCCGCGCCCGCCGCGCAGCTCAGGGTTTCTGGGAATAAATAAACACATAAGTAATAATACTTTCTAAGTGGCCTCATATTAATATAAAATAATCAAATCAGCTTTACGCTGTATCCCGCATACTGCAGGGTAGAGGGAACCTAGTGTTAAGACACTCCGTTCCCCACTCTCCGCTAAATTCTGGAGGCATTGCGTGTTGAAAGGTTGAACTCAACGCCGCTCTTTGCCTCAACACCAGAGCGAAAAAATGGAAATATTAATTTTAAATGAATATTTCATTTCCTCGACTGGGGATCGAACCCACAACCAGACAGTTGTATAAAAGTATAAAAGAGTGATTGTAAGAGAAGAATGTATAAAAAAAGGAATAAGATTGTATAAAAGCACTACAGTGCTTCATATTTTATACCCATCAGCCACGACTGGCCTCCTAGTGGAAAATCCTAGTGGGCGGCCACAAATAGGTCCACGTTCAGTAAGCAGATTCCCCAGCAGGATTTACTTAATAATAAATATTTCTTACCTATCAATGACAAAGCGAGTGGATCGGCGTTAAGCGCCGCTGGTGGCGCGGAGAGGGCGAGCGCTGCACGCAGTAACCGCACCCCGCCGCCGAGACAACGCTTCCAGAAAGATCCGCCAGGACCTTCTAGAATACTGTGGAATAATGTTTACTTTGAATTTCATGTAATCAAAAATAATTATTAGTATTGTATGTGATATATATGTACAGTGCGGTAGTCGCCCTGAAATTAAGACGCATTTGATTTCTTACTTTTGATTATTAGTATGTTTTCTTACTTTTGATTATCTTCCTGCAGAGTGTAGGCGCAAAAACTCAGAAAACCTAACTTTGGGGTGGCCCCAATTAGTCGTAGAAATTAACAAGGAGAACTATTTGTCAAGACTGTGTTCTTTGCTATGTCTTGTCTTGATAAAGCAGAAAAATTCTGAAATTTAACGACGCCTAACGCTAGTTTCTCTATATCTACCCTTTCATAAGGGTCGTCATCGTGAATCGTGACATTGCAAAGTAAATGAAGTAACATAAAAGCTTCACTCACTGCGGAGGCAGCGCCGGCAGGAACACGTCAGCCGCCAGCGCCGCCGCGAGCCGCGTGCGCGCCGCCCCACACACGCGCCGCAGGGCTCCGCCCCCACCTCCTGTGGGCAAGGAGGCCGCGCGCAGCAGCACGTGGCGCAGACGCACGCACGCGCGCACGCTCAGCGGGTCCCACGCGTGCTCCACTAGCTCTGGAGAGTTTAAGTAAGGCAAAACATTTTATTTCGGTATATAGTCAGTACAGAAAGCCTGATAGGAGAAGGGAGTGAGGAGGTTCAGGATGTATTGTTTCACCAGGGAGGAGAGAGAGTTGTGCACCCCCTTCCCTTCCTGGACAATCTTATTTTTTTTTTCTTTTATAAATTAGAACTGTTCTCTTTAAATTTGAAAATATTTTTGTAATAAGTACTTTATTAATATAATTAACTTTTTTTCTGGAAACTGGCAGCTCTATTTCCTAATAACTAGCCAATTATTAATGTTGCCACTTTATACTGGAAACCAATCCACTCTAGCTAATATAACTTACCAGCAATCTTAGGTAGGACAACCTTATCAATAATAGTTGGCACCAGCATAAGGTCCTGGTCTTCTCTCACCGACTCCTCAGTAACAGGAGAAGGTTGTTCATCATCTGATTGTTCTGAGTCACTGGACAGGTTTTCCACCGTCACACCATACATCATAAGGCATCTGGAAATTTAATGAAATTTACAACTAGGAAATCAAATATTCAATATAATTTTTTTTCACTCTGGTAACCAGGCAAAGCGTGGCGTTGAGTTGATTTGGCGCCATTCAACAAACAATGTATTTTTGTATAATGCTCACTTGTACCAGTCCATTTTTTCATAGTCCTCGTTGTCCTCATCAGCTAGAGGATTCCATAATATTAACTGCAAAGAGAATTTAAAAAAAAACAATTTCATTTGAATTTCACATTGTATACCAAAAAACTAAAAGACTAAATTCTACATACAAAAAAACTGAATGTTTGATTATATGATACAATTTTCTGCAAGTCATTGATTCTTCATTGAACTGGAAATTCCCTTTTCACAGGAACATTTCCCTTCACTATTTTTTTTTTATCTCACGCTGAATCTCGTAATGTAGACAGAGGGATCCTGGGAACTCTGAGAGTTAAGGCACCCCATTTCCATGAATCCTGGAGGCATTGCATATTGAGTGGGGGAACTCAACGCCGCGCTTTGTCGTGGTACCAAAGCGGGGAAATGAAAATATGAAATGTTTCCCTTCTTCGAATGCGAACCGAACCCACAACCGGCGTTCTGAACTTTAGCACATTGTACATTCGGGAACATAATAATGAAAATTAAGAAAAAATCGAAAATAAATATATGTATGCAGTCATTTCCAGTTAACTTTAGGGGAGCCACGATTCGTCGACTTACTGTACATCATTTTTTACCTCGTGTCTCACATAAGGAGCTATCAGCTTCGGTAGGCAGTGAGCGAGGTAGGCGTCGGCGTAGAGCGCCGGTAACCGTCGGCGGAGACGCGCGAGGCGGGCACAAACGCCGCGAACGCCGCGCCACGCTGCTAGCGCATCCGCGAATAGGCGGGACGAGGCTTCGCGAATTGACTCTGTAATGTATGTATTTATTAATATAAAATAAAAAATCTACTTCACGCTGTATCCCCCAAACAGCAGAGTAGACAGACGGAATCTTGTGTTAAGACACCCCGATCCCCACATTCCGCCGAATTCTAGAGGCAATGCGTGTTAAATGGCGAAACTCGATGCTGCGCTTTACATCGACATCTGAGCGAAGATATTAAAATATAAATTGAAACAAATATTTGAAACTCCTCGAATGGGGATCGAATCCACAACCAGTTGCGTTTCGTCACAAACTTATGGCCCTGCGCCAGTTTGGTAGTGCTCTATGAGCATAACAAGTGGCACTGCACTGACCGGTGTCCTGCGCGCACTGGTGGCACAGCGCGGGCGGCAGCTCGTCGTCGCTGGAGTCGCCGTCGCGGTGCGAGGCCGCGCCGGCCGCCTCACGTCTCAATCGCCGCGCGCGCCTGCGCCCCTCGCGCTCGGCGGCGCGTTGACGTTTCTCTTCTGAATCCACGGGTTTTGATGCGCCTGCTCGTGCTGTGGGAAAGCGAAGTTCTTTTAAGCTTTTCTCTTATATCCTACTGTACTAATTATTATTATTTTATTTTTCTTAGTTTCTCGCGGGATACATCACAGCAGGTTAGGGACAACATGGAAACTAATATTGTTTTATGGAAAAGACTAGGCACACGAACGTAGGGGTCACCTGATGGTAAGTGATCACCACCGCCCACGATCCCGTGTAACACCAGAAGAGCTACAGGTGCGTTGCCGGCATGTGAGACAAACTCGCTTTTGAAGGTACCCAAGTCGTGTAAATACTGCCATACACAGGCCATTTCACAGCTAACGTGCGTGGGGGTCCTACGAAACCTACGAAATCGGGATCCTACGAAACCGCGCGGTAGTAGAGTGCAACATATCCAGATGGTATTTGAGTTTGTGACGCACTAAGCGGTTAGATAATTGGGCGGCAGGGCACATGTTAAACAATTACCCAGAACCCTCTCCATGATATATCCGGTAGAGAATGCACTGCAATGAGACGTGTCTACATAAAGCCAAAGTGTTCACAGTGCAAGGCTTTCACAGTTCATTGTTTCTCAAAAGATTTGAATGGTTCTGATACTGGCAGTCACTCGAAACGTTAAGACGTAAGACCCAATATGCTAATACTGGGCGAGATTTTAATAAGTTTTCTCGGAAACTGGTAAGTCGACTAATGAGTTTTTATCGTGTCACCAGTTTCCGAGAACAATGATTACTGTGTTGAAAGGTGTCACACAATGTTGAAACTTGTTTACAAGTCAATAGAAATCACTAATGAGAGTTTTAAATCGTACGTAAAATAATACGGTGATGATGATAGTTTCAATAAGATATAATAATCAAAACAAATTAAACAACAAAAGTAAAATAACACAAACAAATAAATACCAGCCATAGCAAGAACGTCCTGCGCCTGATCCCTTACATCAGCCCTCCGTCTCTCCACTATGAACTCGCAGCGACGTCGGTGCAACGCTAGTGCACGAGCCTCCAACGCTTCTAATTCTGGCATCTAAAAATAAAAAAATATAGTAGCTTCACGCTGTATTCCGAACAGAGTAGGTAGAGGGAACCAGGGAATTTAGCGTTAAGATACTTCATTCTCCATTAAGACAATTCATTCTCCATTAAGATACTCCGCTTTCCACCGGAATCTTGAGGGGTTGTGTGTTGAGTGGCTTCAAAAATGTGTAGTCAAATATGTAGTCTCATTCAGAGTTTAATGATAAAATATAAGAGACTAAAAACCTACAATTTATTTCTACGCAACTTGTTATCATCAGAAAATCAGATCAAACATATCTATTACACTGTATACCACTCACCTTCTCGTCCAAGCATTCAATGAGGTCAGTGACGTACCCGCGCGCGGCCTGCGCGCGCCGGTAGGCGGCGTCGAGGCGGGAAGTGCGCGCGCGGCACACGTCGCGGGCCGCCACCGTCGCGGAGAGTCGCTCGGCGCAAGTGTTGCGGCGTTGCAGCGTTGTGTTGCGCTCTGTCTGTAGCTGAGTTAACCTGTTTGTGGAAGTTTTAATTTCAATTATAGTTTGAAGGCATTTTTGAATTATCAAACATGATATGTTGTAAACATACAATAATTTTAAGTAACAAAATAAAACAAAATTTTCAGAATCAACTGCAGCGTTGATTAAAGATTCATTTAGAATAAAAATATTTCCGTATTGAAAAGGTAATTTTTAAAACTCTTTGAAGAAAAAAATATGTATCATATTTTGTGTATTTTTTTTGTAAAATGACAAAAGTGGGAAGATTGGAAGAGGTCTACATACAAAACTGTATACTAGATAGAGGTCTATATCCACAACTGGACTTAGCTGATCCACATATCTCTTAAGGCATTAACAAAAAAAAAAATCGACATGTTAAAACATAGATCTTCATAAATCTTTGTACCAAAATAAAAAAAAACAACACATGGCCACCAGAATAATCTTGTGCCCACAATTAACCCTGAAAAATAATGAATTAAACTTTTATGTGAACTTTTACTGTTCAAAGCTGAACTACAGCCCATGATGCACACAGGAAATCAAATCGTACTATTTAGAATAGACGCTTTTATGTAGAATTTTTCCAGCAAATAGCAACATATGGGACAAAAAAATTTTTAAATTGATTGATACATAAATAAATATCTATAAAACAACTTAATAAAATCACATTAACTCACCTATCTCTCAAAGCATCAACAAGTCCTTGTACACTCGTCAAAGGAGGTTGACAGACCGATGTGAGAGGACGCAGGTGAGACGGTATTTCTTCCAACCTGGGCGGCGGTGGGGCTACGGCGAAGGGATTTAATTCTATTGCGTCGGCTGAAAAGTAAATCATAGAAATTAAAGCATCAAAAATACATACAAGCAATGTGTCTCAATAAGTTTAATTTCAGTGCAAACCCACTGCATTCTGTCAGGTGCATGTAAACTACGCCAAAAATGCGTCATATTAATATTTGTATAAAAATTCTCATTTTCAATGTAAATAAAGAATAAATAAATCAGTAAATACTAGTATAATATATAATATGTAGTTATTTAATAGGATAAAGATAAAACATCTGACACGATTCTCTTAGGAATAATTAAATTTTTAGTGTTATACAATGGAAATATTTAAAGTGTAAAACAAAATCCTATAGGATTTTAAGCTCTATAGATCAGTTTAAAACACCTAAAGTTAATATTGTATTATAATTTATACTTTACACTTTATAAATTACCTGTTATATCAACTATAGATGGTACAGCTTTTTTAATCTGTTGTTCCTCCCATTCATCAGCCTCGCTGTTCATTTCTTCATCGGACGCCATAGCTGCCGTGCCACCTATTCATAAAAAATAATATAACTATAAATAATAAACAAGACGAACAATTTATTTCCTTCAGTAAGTATTGAACATACAAATATCAAGTTTATGGTCAAGATGCTACCCTACTGGACCACAATGATATAATTATATTGCCGGCTCTTCTCAGCAGAACAGCCTTCCGAACCGGTGGTAGCTTTTTGTTCATATGTTCATTCGAGGATTCAAAAGTGCTTATAATAATTGCCTATTTGAATAAAGAATATTTTGAATTTGAATTTGAATAGTAATATTATATTCATTAAGTATGTCTTTATGGTGCCCCATTTGAAATTAATAAAATTTTATTATAAAACTGATTACTTTTTATACATAAAACCAATAAATTGACAAACAAAAATATTAGATTATAGAACTTAGATTTATTTTTGAATACTAACTTTCAAGCTAAGTAAATTTTTAGAAAAACAAAAATCACAATACAAAACCCATTACCCTTTCAACCTTTTATCAACCCTATAATACTACATATACAAACTCACGCTTAGGTTTATCACTAGGCAAGTCCAACCCTCGAACCTGTATCCTGCCGTCTTCATCGTCATCAGCATCATCCTCTCTTATCAGCCGGGAGCCGGGACCATTATCTTGAATAGGTACAAAATCACCTAACTCTCGTGCCTGTAGGGAGAAATTAGTGTTGAAATATATGTTTTTATTTGTGTTTGGTATTGACATATAACAATATTGTAGAATAAAATACAGGATAATTCCTGTAGACATTATTAAAAGAAAAGAAAAAAATCATTCTATATGCTATATTTAAATACGTTATTAGGTAAATTTTATTGTATCAGTGTAACAAGCAAATATTTTCATTATTATGAACATCTAGCACAGGTTAAAAATAACAATTCAAAATTAAAATTAAAAAGTATAAAGATATTGAAATTGAACTATTACTAGCCAATACCAAACACTTTCATATAAAAATTTTATATATTCACAAGAATATATACTTATCTTAAGAGCTGAACTTAGTGCTGGACAAAACAAATACAAAAACTGTAGCATAGCAGTAAATTACCCATATTGTCACTTTAATGGTTTACTTACCAGTTTTCAACATATTAATTATCAATGAAGACATTATTTTACCAAATATTAACTCAAATTTTAGTTTTTTATTAAAATCATGTCTTTTAATCTAAATATTTCAATTTATCTAGAAATTTATTATCTAGACACTTGTAATATGTGAATTGACTTAATTTACCATTAAAGTGACTATATGTATATGTAATAAGTAGTAATATGCTAAAGAAATGTAGGAAATACCCTACAATTACAAATCTTGGACCTATGAACCTTGAATATATAAGTCGAAAAAAGAAATGAATATATTATCGCTAAAATTTGGAATGAAAATACATCTTTTCCATAGCATGTTCTACAACTTCAAACAATCACCTACAAAACTATATTCACAAATTTAAAAAAAATCTCCACTCTATACAACAAGTGTCAGATCAGAAGAATCAACAAATGTAGAAGAAAAATCTCTTCACAGATATAACACAACAAATAACCATCGAGTTGACCAAATCATCAATAAAGCATCGGTGACTGCATCCTCAGTCCCTCACCTCTCATACCTGCTGTCGAGTCTTGCGTGCCGCGTGGATCAATGCAGCGTCAGGTATGTGGCCTGGGACCAGTGCAGCTCGAACTGATTCTGCACGGTATGTATGGAAACCCCTGTTATCTTCATTGTCACTCTCGTCTGACATGTCATTGGCACCCGCAGCTAATGCCTCACGACCGGACAGGATCAACCCTTCTAGTGTTACCTTCTTCTTTGGCTGCTTTTGTTTTTCTTTGTCATCTTCAAATTTTTCCTATGTATTTAAAAAAGGTGTAGTAAATAAGGTTAACATAGGTGTATTATATTTTAAGTAAGCATGAAATTTTATTGTTTATTATATACTTTTTATAAAATATAATTTAAGATAATAAATTACACCATCAAATATCTTTAAAATAAACTTCATGGTTATAATTTGATCAAGGCAGGATCTGCCAGACAGACATGGTTGGGGTTCAATCCTTACTCAGAGAAATAATTTGTCATTTTCTCATTCTGGCAAGATAAATGGTGGAAAGGTGGAAATGTCAGCACCACTTTAAATGAAACCACAGTTTTAACTACTCTATGAAAGCCAATAAAAAATAATATAATATATATAATTCAGAAATAAAAAAATAAAAAACCCGAACTGTTGAGGTACCTTGATTAATTTCTTTAGCTCTGGGTTTGAAATATTTTACCCTATATGCAGTTTCAGTAAAAGGAGCGCTGCCTCTTCCACCCTATATATGGCTAGAAAAAAAGTTGAAGCTGTGTTTAAAAGCCTATATATTTAGCCTATATATTTTAGCCTATATATTTTACTTTTTTTATTATTCTTCAAAAGTAACAAAAAATTATGTTTGACAATGATGTATTATAGCTGTGGAATGATAAAGCTGTATCTAAATTTACACTGTGAATGCAGCATCTAGACATTACCTCATCATTGTGATTGTCATATCTATTATTATCACCATCTGGTACTTTCTTTTTCTCTTTCTCCCGACGTTTTGCCAATCTCTTACTTTGAGAAGACTTTTTCACCTTGAACACTTCACTTTCTTCTTCTATAATTTTAAAATAATTAAGAAAAATTTTGAGCTAAATATTAATATTATGAAGATGAAGTTTTAAAACTGAGTTTATTTAGTTTGAACACACTAATGCAGAGACTACTGGTTCCATTTGTAAAAATAATTTTTGTTTGAGTCCATTTACTGAGGTACATTTTATCACAAGATATTTATTGCTTTTTTTTAAATTATCTCAGGCACTTAGAATCCCTTAGTTATTTTAAAGCAGCTAAAAGAAACTAAAGAAACAAGATAAAGTAATAATTTTATATTAGTACACAAAATAATATAAAATTTGAATAAGATTTTTATATTGTATAATTAAGCCTGAGAAGGGTATAATTTGTTTTGAAGGTTAACTTCTTACAAATAGCCATAAGAGGCCAGTAAAACTATGAGAAATAAATAATTGGCATCTTATCATAAACTATTTAATATAAAAAGTTTCAGTTACGTATAAAAATTAAAGGATATCTGATGTGAAACTTTTAGGCACCAGTTAAACTATAAAAAATATGCAAATCTAAGGAAAAGGTTGTTCAGGATTATGAGTATTTTTAGTTTATATACAAAACAATAAGTGAAAATGACAGTTTCATAAAACTCCTTCAAACAAAGTTGTGAGCAGCCATTAGTTACATAAATATTATGACAGTTAAATAACATTTACAGTAAATCTTATTGTAGACAATTGAAATCCAATTGTCACCATGTCTTATAAGTTGTAACAATACAATCTCATTAAAAATATTCCTTTAAAAACTGCTACTACTCGTTACATAAATAGTATGTATTAAATTATCTATTAACTCAGCTTATATTTAAATTCTTTATTTCAAATGTTTAAGAAAACATAAAGATCATATTTTATATATGGCTAATGTGTAAGACAATACATTTTTAGGTTATTTACTTTTGGTTTATGAATAAACAAGGAATAATATATCACAAATAGTTTTAATATGCTAACAGCTATCCTAAACAAAATATAATAAGCTATTTGCTAAAGTAAATCTTTAATGCTACATTTTGTAAGTTTTGGCATCAATATTAATAACTTTTGGTGATACACATCTGGCAATAGCTTATCCTCTAGTATTTTACCTTCATCAGCAAAACTTAATGTAGGAGTACTTTTAACAGGTTTTTCTTTCTTATTTTGACTAATAATTGGCGGTGGTGGAGGTTCAGGTTCGCCGTCATCATCCTCGTCCGCACAAAACACACGCCTCTGGATTTTCTTTGGTTTGCGAAACATATTTGCACTTTAGAAACCTTTTTAATGCTCATATACTTAATTAATTACTAATGTATTTTTCTTAAATACTATTAATTTATGATAGGCATCCTATCATAAATTTAAACGCCAAAGGCAATTTCTTTTGATTATTAGAATAATAAACGTCAAGTCTCAAGTCGATCAGCTACATTTGAACTTGAGCAAGCTAAGCTATAGACTATATAGAATGAGACAATAGAGTTAAAAGTTAAAAGTATTGGCGTTTTCGTCTCGTCTAAAAAATTATAAGTAATACAAAATATTGTTTTTTAGGTGCCTAAAATTATTGTTATTTTTATTTCCTACAATAAATATGAACTATTTAAGATCTACCGAAAAGAGATACAAGTTTAATATACACTATACAGTATACGATACGGTGTCCACATAATAATAGTAAAGAGGATAAATATTATTAAAACATTTTATTAGTTTATATTGATGGATATGGAAAAGTATTTAGTGTCTCTTTATTTTTGCTGTAATCTACTTTAGCTCAAAAAATACTTTATGACCACAGGCAAGAGTCAAACTCGCTCGTGTACAGTCTTGTGCATAATATATGATATATATATCCTTTTATGTCATTTCTACAAACTAGTGCAGTTAATGACGTGTTATTATGGGGCTCATGGGGTAGCAGCGTGGTGTAAATGTGTGCGTCCTTATTTAATAATTTAAAACGCATTCTGCGCAAGTGTACGCTTGTACTTTCGATAATTCATAAAGTTTTTGTCGTTTTATACTAAGACCTTTTACTACATTGTATTACTACTAATGGTTTTCGATATCATATTTTGTTTAAGAAAAAACATTAAAAAATTTAAGTAAAGTTTCAACTTGTGTACAACAACTGTACGTTGAGATTACAAGATGGTCAATATAAGCAATTATTTCATTTATATTATTGTTTTTTTTAAATTCTTTAATTTTATGTCAATTAGAATTAATAAATTAATAATACAAGTAATATGCTTAAAATAAGGTAACACAGACATTAATAATTTTTTTGATTTTTGACTATGACATCCCTAATTCCATTCTCTTTTCGTCCCGCAAGGCGCACGTATCGTGCTATTTGCGTTTTGTCTTGGTAAGTTAAATGAAATCATATTTTATTTATACAATCTTTATTCATTTTTCTATTTTTATATATGCAAAATCTAATACACATATAAGTGTACTATATTATTGCTTTATTTTGTATTAATTTATAGTTATTTTATAACACGTAGTTAAAACAACCATTTTTTATTTTTAGTCCTTAAATTTTTCGAAGTCCCTACACACGCAAAGATGGGTAGGGAGGACAAGGCTACTTGGAAAACCAACTACTTCACTAAGATTATCGTAAGTATTAATTATTAAATAGCTTTAAACATTTTTTGTTTAGTGAATGCGACGCTGTCAAAACGTGGTTCCAATTAAATTTAGTCACTGCTGCATGTATTTTATAAACTATTATCGTTTATATTCTTTAAATGTGTTAAAAATAAATGAATATCGTCAACTTAATTAGTTGTGAAAGTACTAAATTTCAATATCATTGACATATGGTGGAAAACTTGTAATGTCATGTTACATCGGTTTTTGTAATAAATGTTCATTACTTTCCAGCAATTATTAGACGAGTATCCAAAATGTTTCATCGTTGGTGCCGACAACGTTGGCTCCCAGCAAATGCAGCAGATCCGTATCTCCCTACGAGGAAGCAGCATTGTGCTTATGGGCAAGAACACCATGATGCGTAAAGCTATCAAGGACCATTTGGAGACCAACCCAGCACTTGAGAAATTGCTTCCTCATATTAAAGGAAATGTCGGCTTTGTGTTCACTCGTGGAGATCTCGTTGAGGTAATTAGGATTAAGATTATATAAAGATAGTTTTAAGGATTACTCATAGTATTTAGTAGTAAAATTATGTGTACAATGTATCTAAGTAGATGAATAAATTAAGAATTGAACTTAAATAAATGAAGGCAATTTATTGTATAATAGTAGGATAAAATTACTATAAACAAACAATAAGTACTTGATGTGATTGATTTAAATTTAAAATATTGATCTTCTATCCATAGCTAAAAATTTTTTTACTAAATATGTCTGTTTTAATACCAGATGACTTCATATTGGTCACTTGGCTTCGCTTTCAGACAAAATCAATTCTGCAAATTTATCCTAGTGTGATAAGATTTTTGACATAAAAATTGCACTGGCATTTTGTAGATACATCTCTCTCTTAATTATTACTTACTTGTTTTTTTTATATAGACTTTGATCAACAGATTATCTAACACAAAGATTTTTACAAATCAACAGTATTCAACAGTATATCCTCAGATGAGGTGTTCAAAGAGGCAAACTAATTTTTTTTTATATTAATAGATATATTTTTTGTATCTTTAGGTCCGTGATAAGCTTCTGGAGAACAAAGTGCGTGCTCCAGCCAGGCCTGGTGCAATCGCTCCATTAGCTGTGGTCATCCCGGCCCATAACACCGGTTTAGGTCCCGAAAAGACTGCCTTCTTCCAGGCTCTGTCCATCCCTACTAAGATTTCCAAGGGTAAGAAGATTTTTATATTGTTTGAGTAAAAATAAATTTAAATAATTTACTATGTGTGTTGAAAATGTTGTTATGAGCCCAGTTTAATAGTGTTTGTTATACTGAGTGTGGAATGTCGTGAAATTTGATCAAAAAGTAGTATTATCAAAATTTATATCAATTAATGTTATGTTAAATTAGTAATATATAATGAGTTTATTAATTTTATTTTCCCATCACACAGGTACTATTGAAATCATCAACGATGTCCACATCTTGAAGCCTGGTGACAAAGTAGGAGCTTCCGAGGCCACTCTCCTCAACATGTTGAACATCTCTCCTTTCTCATACGGTCTTGTTGTTAAGCAAGTAAGTCAATTTTATTTATTTTTATATATTTTATATTTAAAATAATTTGAAAGCAATTCCTTGGATAGTATTTAATTTTTCCTAAAATTACACTGTACAAAGCATGTTAATTGTCAAACACAAAACTGCACTTGTCTCATAACCAGATGAGTAAATAAAAATAATTTATTACTATTAATTGAGTGGAAATCTAATCAACAGCCGTCATATTTATAATCAGACACTGTGCTGTTGCATCATGTTGTTCCTTTTTTTAATTAAAATTATTTAGCAATTTATGAAGACATACTAACTAGGCTTTTCTACAACTGTCTTCTCAATAATATAACCAAAGTGTTGAGTACAGTTTGTACATACAGTACATGCTGATAATTTACCTTTGGGAAAACATATGCTGTGAACATTTTAAATAACAGCATAATTGCTGTCATACTAACTTCAAAGCAGACATGTTTTCTTATTTCAAATTTTTTGTTTAATGTTTAAAATTTGTGTTTAACTAACATGTATATTTTCGATAGGTATATGACTCTGGTACCATTTTTGCGCCGGCCATTCTGGACATTAAGCCCGAGGATCTCCGTGCTAAGTTCCAAGAAGGTGTGGCCAACGTAGCTGCTCTTTCATTGGCCATCAGCTACCCAACTGTGGCTTCCGCCCCTCACTCCATTGCCAATGGATTCAAGAACCTGTTGGCCATTGCTGCTGTCTCGGACGTTGAGTTCAAGGAAGCTAACACTATCAAGGAGTTTATTAAGGTTTGTCTTATTGTTATATGTTTAATGGATAGGAAACTATTAGAGAATCATAATGTATCATTTTATTAAATATAAATTTTGCATAAAAAGATATAAAGAGAATTTATTTAATAGGTTGGATTTGGTAGAAATTTAGGTTCATTCTATTATTCCCTATATTTGTTTTTTTATAACTTTAGTCTGTAACTTGCATATAGGTTAGGCAGAGGGAACCTGGAAACCTATTGTTACGATACTCGCCTTTCGGCACTTTCCGCCGAATTCTGAAAATATTGAATGTTGAGTGTCGGAACTCAACGCCGATCTTTCCTCGTTACCAGAGTGAGGAAAATAAAATATTAAATATTTAATTTCATCGAGTGGTATTTGAACCCACAACCTGTCGCGTTTACAGTCTCACGCTTGTCCCTGCGCTACTACGACTGGCTTCACTAAATTCAAAAGTATGACAAAATGTTTATTAATAATATTTTGACTTTTTATCCATAGGACCCAAGCAAATTCGTCGCTGCCGCTGCACCCGCCGCCGCAGCCGCTGCTCCAGCGGCCGCCGCCAAGGAAGAAGAGAAGAAACCCGAGAAGGAGGACTCTGAGAGCGACGACGACATGGGCTTCGGTCTCTTTGACTAAAACTACCATTGAAGTCAAGTTATTCATGCTTTATCATCTCATTATGGGGACAAGTTGTAAGGGGATGTTTGCAATGAAGGTACTCGCGCCGCCGGGTCTGGACACCCAAATGGCGGCCATTTTGTATTTCTCATTGTGAATATACACATTTACATGTATTTGTGGTTGTTTTATTTTTACCTATTTGTTATTGAATATTTATTATATTACTAAGAAGATATATCCCATATTATAATAGTAAAAAATGTTTAGATAAATAATTTAATTTAATTGCAAAAGTACGACTAAATAATGAATTAATTTTATTTAAAATACCAGTATTGTACAAATAAGACAATATGTTCGTGTGAAACAAATATATTTCTTTGGTTTAATCCTATAATATGCGACATCTTCGCGTGGACCAAAACATGTGAACCCACATCGCCACCAGAATTTTGATATTAATTATTAAACACCTAAAAATAAAAGGAAATTGGACAACCTTAATTCTGAAAATATTTACCTTAGTATTTAATATTGGTAGTATAAAAGTAATAACTAAAATTTAACTATTTTATATTCCGGCCGATGAGTGGCCTCACTGACGTTGAGCTATTGACCGTTGCGGAGATTTGGTGTTAGCAATTTTTCTCACTTGATTATTTCTTACTGAGTGAACAATGCGTAATAATTGAGAAAACCCTAACTTCAAGGCGGCCGCGACACATGTGCAGTACTGTACTCCTAACCTAGGACTACTGACTAGTAAACTTAGGCGTAGGTTTAGGGAGAATTCACACTAGTGCCGGTGACAGACCACAGTTCCATAATATGATAATATAATTCAATGGGACTCTAACATTTTAACTTTTATCTTACCAATATTAATGTACAAATTAGTAAAAGAATACATAAATTGACTTAATTTGAATACAACAAAGAATAACTTATACCTATATAGCAATATTTACAGCATATACATACATACATGAACTAAAAATAAGTTGAGGCCAAAAAAAATAAAACTTAGCATCTTTTAAATGTTAAAAAATAAATATATTTATTTGATGTTTTTATGTTTTCTCTTTTTTCTTCTAAACGAAAACAATAGTCAAATAATACAATATGACATTGACGACTTTCTAATAAAAAAAAAAGTTCCACTCATATAAACACTACGATTTATCATTTATTTATTCCATAATTAATTTCATATACAATAATTTTTAAATTTAAGGCTTAAATTAAATCTAAAATTGACCTAGAGCTGTGTAACTAGATAAATCACAGAGAAAATACACAAAGGAAATTTATCTTTAAGCAAATTTTATATTATCTTTTTCTTTCAAATATAATAAAAAAGGAGACAATATAAATCTGCCCAATCAATTAACAGAATTTTATCAGACTGGTCACACACAAAGGCCCTTATTTATACACCGTTCTTAACTCTGAGTTCAATTTTGAGATCGCTCTCAAAATCGATCTCAGAGTTGAGGGTGGTTCATAAATACAGGTCTTGGTTACTTTACTATATATGCATTAAATAAAGTCAAATGTTACTTAGTCATATTAGTACAATACTTTCATCTTTCTTTTAGTTAATAAACAAATCAATTAAATTAATGTTTTATTTATTTTTTTATTATTTAAAAAATATTTTAGTGATTAGTAAACTATGACGTCACCAGTTACAACAATGTGGCCGTTGTTATACTCCATATATTTTAGTAAGTTATTAGACATATACTTTCTATTATACTCTGCGATACATAAAATTATTTACAAATATACTATTTCACCATCACAATACGTCTGATCATGTTAGTTTTTAAATTTAATCATAACTAATGTGCCTCGTTTCTTAAATAACAAAAATGGACAAGGTTTTATTGATTAAAATAAGAAAATGTTGAAAAAAGTAGGTAGTAAAACTGTACTTTTTTTTAAAAAAGGTATTTCTCTTTTCTAAGTGTAGAATAACACTAAAAGAATATTGGAAATAGGTAGTAAAATAATTTAAGAATAATATATATATAATTGTACCATTTTTTACAAAAAAAAAATGGAAAGAAAGAAAAACTAACACATACATTTTTTTAAAAAAAGAGGCACACTTAAATTCAAAACCTAGTTAGATTTTAGTAATTATAAAATATATTGTAATAATATTTACAGTCTATAATAAAATACAATCAAGCTGATAGATTTTAGAGATTATTTGTTAGAAAAAAAATATACTATAAAAAAATATATTAGAAATTGGTAATGAATTTTCAATATTTTATTCAAAATATATAACAGAACAATTAAATTGATGTTTTATATATTTTGCGAAAGACTAGATGTTGGTCTATTATATTGCAATTAATAACTTACCGTAATAAAAAAATATAATAAATTAAGATTAAGAAATAGCTGATCAATTAAATCCATTACCAATAACTAAATAATATTTTAGTTAAAAAAAGCAACTGTCAAAACAGTCCAAAAAACAGAAATTAAAATGATAACTTCCAATTTTTTCTATTTCTTTATATGTGGCATTTAATCGTTTGATATTAACTTTCAGGTACAAAATAATTTTGGAAGCTCATAATAATAAAAGCTTAAAGAATCTAGTCAAATTATTACTAAAACCAGTTGTGCCAATAATGAAATATGTTTTTATTTATTAACGTCATGCTGCATCACGCATATCGCAGGGGAGGCAGAGGGAACCTAATATGTTTAAAGCACTTCCTTGCCAACTCCAAAATTTTTCAAAACCTTACAAAAATCATTTCCCTGAGGGAGAATCAAACCCCCAACCGTCGCGTTGACTGACACTATGTCACCTGCGCCATGACGGCCTTAATATATTTTTTCAATCTATTCTAATCTATATTAAGTTGGCATTACTTTGATACATAAATAATTTCTTTTATCAGTTGGCACAACTGGTCCGAATTTAAAAAACCAAAACGTCAAAAAACAAGAACTTTAGATACATTTATAGCTCAGTTTTAGTTTTTTATATTACAAAGAGTGTATAAGCAAGAAGCATCTTTAATATACAGCGTGTTTTTTTATTTATGAAATAAATAGTATATAAATATTTGAAGAGATTTAATACATACGATAAGATAAGATATCCCTTACATATACATTCGATAATATAAAAAATGTTAGGTGGTTACATAGAAGTCACTAGACAGTCTGTCATTTAGTCATAGGTCAGTGCGGGTTCATAACTCGACGTGGGATGACGGCTGTCCGCGCGCAGGTATCGCGGCTACACCTAAAAAGTAGAATAAACAAGCGTCTGGAACATATTATTAATAAATTTTTAGTAATGATTTTTAGTAGTAATGTAATGATATAATGACATAATGATTAATGATTTGAATTTCAACCTGTACCTGACAATTCTTATATTAATAGTGAAACTAAGATATAAAAAAATAAAAGTATCAAAATTTCATACAAAATTATTAAGCAGCAATCAAACTGCTACCACTAAGATCTGTATAATACAGTCTGTTCAAAAAGTAGACGATTTTGAAATTGGCGTTCTGTGACGTGTTGGTTTGCCTTACTTTTGTTTGTTATACACTATAGTCCCACAAACAGTTTACGATGATTGTGAAGTTAGCTTCACATTGTATCTTAAGCACAACATGGTGAGCAGAGGGAACCTATGAACCCAGAGTTAAGACACTTCGCTCCCATTAAGTTAATTGCGTTGCCCCATTTTCCGCCGAATTCTTGAGACATTTCGTGTTGATTGCGAATACAGACTCGAGTTAAATTCGCGCTTGTGCATTATCTTATCTTACTAATATTATAAACGTGAAAGTTTGTGAGGATAGATGTCTTCTCTATTTTCACGCAAAACCCACTAAACCTATTTAGATACAATTTTACAGTAATATAGTTTATACATCAGAATAACACAAAGGCTATGCGGGCTTTATAATGATTTTTTGTAATTGGTTATAATTTAACAATAAGTTTAAGCAGGCTAAGCTGCCTGTGGATCGCATGTAATTTCTTCTTTTATTTTTTTTTAACGTTACTTTTGTTTTATTAATAGTTTACTGTATATGTATTGATCCCTTATCAATTTTTCCATCTCTAGTAGTGACATGAGAACATAATTCATTATACATTTAAAAATAAAGCGTAATTTCTATAGCGTTTTAATATTCGTCCCTACTTTCAAACCACTCTGTATATTAAATACGTATTGTTTGCTTACCGATCTCCCCATCAGTAGTCACGGGTGCGTCATTGATGGGGGCGGGCGGGGCGTGCGGGGAGGGCGGGGGTTGCGACGCGCGACGCGAGCGCCGGGAACGGCGCGACCTGCGAGGCAGGAGAGGCCTCGTGTCTTGGGACTCGCTGCTTTATGAGGACAAAATATTATATTAACTAGAGAAAAACGATCTATTATTTAAGTAGTTTATTATATTGAGATGTTTCTTTTGATGTAAACATTAATTATGTACAGTGCTACATTTAGATTCACGGGGTGACAAAACCCAGCGTTAAGCTCCGCCACTTCGTAAATCATATACATTGTATAGCGTATAGTGTATTCACAACGTAGTTGTTCATTGTATCAATAAAAACTTGATTTATTTTAGTAAGCAGTAATACTTACTTGTCCTCTTGTTCATTTTCTTCTGTTTGTTGTGCAATCTGAAACAGATATAAATATATTATAAAAAATGTCTTTAAATTAACCATAGACAAAAATAGACTTGACTTTTTTATTTTATAGATGTATGGTGCAACCGTACCGAAGTAAGTGTAGAAATTAATTATTTAATACCTGCATTTCCTCGCTCTGGTAACGAAGCAAAACGCGGCGTTGAATTCCGCCATTTAACGGGATTTGTCTCGAGAATTCGACGGAAAATGGGGAACAGAAGTGTCTTAATGTGGAACAGAGGGTATTAACACACGAATTCCGGGTGGACCTTGCTATGTGCGAGATATAGCGAACGAGCTAAAAAAAGGTATATTACCTCAGGATCGGCATTGGCCTCGTTCTCACGTCCACGCACCCTTGCTATGAACCGCGCTGCCCTCACAAAGGGATTCTCACTTTGTTCTTGAAACGTACCACCCTGTATAATAAACAAAATCATCATCAACAAATTGTAAGATTACGAATCATCCTTTTTAATTGTATCATCGTTATACGTTAAAGTTTAAAACAATAAATTAAATTATCAAATTTTTCAAATACTTTTTTCATTTTCTAAAATGTTTATAGGAAAGCCTTAGTAGCGGTAGACTCTGTTTATGTCCCTTACATAAACAGACTAACGTTTAATTATTAACACGTAAAGAATATAAAAAGTCAATAAGCGTGCGTGAAAGCGATATTGTCTCTTTCACACACGCACATACATACAAACACATGAAAATTCTTTTGACGTACAAACAAAACTCAGTCAGCCATATACAAACTTAAGCATTTATATAGAAACTTATGCACTCATGTACAGACTAGAGCACTTATATACAAAATCAGGCATTCATACTAAATAAAAAGACTCAGAAATTCATATACAAATTCAGACAGCTCACGTACCTCAGTGGGTGGCTGTCTGGGCGCGTCCACCAAAGGCTCCGTATCAGAGTCTAAGTCTGACGGCGGTCGCTCCCCGGCTGCTAACACGCGGCGCTTGCAGACAGGACAGACGCGCCTGTTCTGTGTTAGCCACGGGTCTATGCACTTAGCGTGGTATGCTGTCGGTAGTAAAATGTAGTTTGTATTAATATATGTTTTGATTTGGCCCGTCGTGGCGTAGGAAGCACAAAGTGTAATTGTTGCGATAGGTTGTGGGTTCGATCCCCACTCGAGGAAATGAAATATTTAACATTTTCATTTCTTCGGTCTGGTGTCGAGGCAAAGCACGGCGTTAAGTTTCGCCGTTCCACACACAATGCCTCCAGAATTCGGCGAAAAATGGGGAACGCAGATTTTCATTATTCGCATAACATGTGTATACGTTTGTATGTGTGGCTGTACATACATACCGTGCGCACACGGCAGCACGCGCAGCCTCTCGCCCTCCTGGTAGTCGTCGAGGCAGATGGCGCACGTGTCGTAGGGGTCACCCTTGCTGAACTTGCACGTGGGTATCTTGCGGAGAGCCCTGTTGGGCAGCCGGTGACGCCGCGCCCGCCGTCTGTCTTTTATGCATTTTACTATCTGAAAAAAAATATTGTAGGTACTTCGTTAAAAAGATTATAATTAGCAATTTAAGAATAAGCTTGCGTTGCCAGAGTACCAACGTAGTCAAATACAAAAAAACCTTAATATTCTTTTGACAATTTTTATGTATAATATATAACTATAGTTAAACGCAGTACTGGATCTAACCATACAACTCTAAATACAGAGAACAGAGTGCTATACCATTCTACTAAAAATATAATAAATCAGTAAAAATACTTACCATTAATATAAGTATAATAATCAAACACAACACAACAACAATGGCAAAGGGCAGAAGTAAATGTGTGTTTATGTTGAACGGCAGATCCGAATTCACCATTATAAAATAGCTGAAATAGAAATACATTTAGATTATAATAAAAAAATCCTACTACACATACATATAAAAAAAATTTTTTTTGAATTGAATTTAGGTCCTTTTTTAGACATTGATTAATAAAAAATTGTATAAAGAAGAATAGCTTTTATTTGTTTATTTAATTATACCTACATATTCTTTTACCTCGGCAACATTTCGAATGATTTTTTTTATGGCACGTTACCTATTTGAAAACGATTTTTTTGCGACTTTGTGGCACGTACGTCAAAAAAGGTTCGCCGTCCCTGCTATATACTATCCCCCGATTCCAGCAAGATAAGTCTTATTTAAATATAACGCGATGGTTGTGTTTAATTTTCAATGAAATTTACTTGGGAATTGGATTGGAATATACACATCTATACACAAAATATTTATTTTTCAAACTTACCGATTTGTATATATGTACTCTTGAGATAATATAATACCAGCAATATCGCTCACGAACACCGACGAAATTGTTATACCTTCAGAGTTATTGGCGTACATCGTCTCTGAAATAAATAATGTAATTAGTTTTTATTGTTTTATTTTGAAGCCTTTAGTTAATTACACACTAAAGAAAATTTTCAACGGGACACGAACCCGCACCTCTTGTATCTTATAATGCTAACGTCAGAATTCTAATACGCTTGATATTAGAGAATTCTAATATAAATTATATTTGTTTTTAGGATTTATTGCTTATGTGTAGGTTTTTTAAATATCTTCACTACTATGGTTTAGTAGGCAATGTGTAATTGGAATTTTCTCCATTTAATGTAAAATGAGTAAAAAGTAGAGAAAGACCACTCCTAAGTTCCCTAGGTTCCACGCTTCTATATATTCACGAATAATAATGCATAACTCAATGAATTGTATCACTTACAAAAAGAATATCACTTATAATCCGATCCATTTTTTTCACAACCAAATTCACACTGATCCACATGTACACTGCCAGATTTCACAGATAAAAAATATATATACAATAAAAAACCCGCTATAAACGTCCATCTGTCAATATTTACAAAACACAATGGACGAACGGGATGGCAATACGATAACAGTGTAATTATTCACTTTACTTATCTGACCACTTGTGAATGCTTTTAACTGCACGCAATAAGGATCTATACTTTAATTACTCTGTATACGTATTAAAATGGTTTAAGAGCATATTTACGAGTGAAAATTCTATTTTTAGTAATAAAGTAATTGTAGGGAAGTATAAGATGGTTTGTTTATTTATACTGTGGTAATCGTAAATTTATCTCATTGTTGCAGATTCAAGTTCACACAGTACATTGGCACATTGACAGATTATATTAATAGTTATTTTATTAAAAAATATTATACATATATTATAATTTTTAATAAAATATCCTGGTATTATTATTATTATTTGCATTACATATAATCAAATTGTAACCGATTACTGTCTTTACATGGAAAATATAAGATTATTAATGTTATAGAAACTAAAACAATGATTTTACGGTAATTTCGCAAACTTTCCCAAACAGTTTAGTTAGTTAATAAATAAAAACAACATAAGTACTTTGTTTGCCAAATTTACTACAAAATAATTGTTTTATTGAATTGACTGAAATTTTCCAATGTATGGATCTTTAAAATAATAACATTATTAGAGTACGAAGGTAAGGTGGGCGAAGCCGCGAGCGGGTCACTATATCTACATATATACATTTTACTTACCCAATTCGCTTGAGTTAACATTGTGCACGATAGCGCAGTCGAAGCCTGCTGCTTGAGCATTTCTTATTTTTTTCTCAAAACTACAATTGTATCTGTGGATATAAAAATAAAATTATTTAATGATGTATTTAATTTTGATTACATATAATAATTTGAAGGTAACGGGATTCGAACCCGCGCCTCTTGAAAATGTTCAAGTGCTCTGATCAACTAAACCATACGTTCTCATCGAGCTAAGTCAGAATTCTTGTATGCTTGTTACAGCTTATTTATATTTCTAACATATCTGTATGGCGATTTTCACAATTTCACAATTTTCCCTTACCCAAAGATTGCCTAGAATTATCATTGGGCCTAATAGCTTAAATGCTATTTACTAAATATTTTTTTCCTTTTTAAAGTGTCTTACATTTTTAAAATGTTATGTTATTTTTTTAAGTATAAAAGTTACATCCAAAGCGATAATATCTTCTACCTATTCCAAAAATAGTAAGTATACAAAATAAATAATTATATACACTATATAGGTTATGTAAGAATTTATGTGTTTCAATACCTGGCAACTATCACAACCCATTTTCCAGTAAAGTTATCAGGGTCTACCGGTGGTTTCTTCATAGCACTGCACCCATCTTCCGGTTCCCCCTTCACCAGGTAGCCCTGTAGTCCATCCGGTGGCAGTTCCGGACCAAAACTTGCTGGCATGTCGCGGAATTCTTCTGTTTTCTGAAATAAAATAAATAATAGCTTTAGGTTATATCCTATATGCATATAGCAGGATAGTCAGAGGAACCTAGTGTGATATCAGAATAATTTGACATATGAAGCTCTACCGAAACCTATCAATGAAGGTATGGGGTTCAATTCCATCATCTAAGATAAAAAAAAATGTAAAAGTAAATCATACAAAATACAATAATTGACAACAGTTGAAAATATTTACTCACAATATGCTGCATACCAACAATGTGCATCACTATTATACCATTTATAGCTGGATGGGGCATTTTTGATCATTGATTAAAATTGAATAAAAAAAAAGAAAAAGAAAACTATTTTAACCCATTTACTATGTTTTAGATATACACTGTCAACCAATACCGCATTTACGACCGCACAATTTTCCAGTGTCCATGTATGTGAATGAAATAACTATGATACAGTCACTTTGTCCTTGTATAAAAATACTAACTATAGATATAGAAATTGTTTATTTTTAATCATTAAAGACCGTCCACACCTTTAAAGTTTATTTTTATATCTGTATAAGATAAAATAACATTATAAATATTAATAATGTTATAAATAAAAACATTTATTATAGTTTTCATTCTTTACAAGTTCTAAAAGCTAAGGGTGTCCACATAGCGATTTTATTTATAGTCAGCATTGTTATTTAAATTAATAGTTACATGTATGATGAAAAAATCAATTAAAGAAAAACATTTAGGTGTATGAACTTATTTTAATTTCCTTCTCCGCACGAGGACGTAATGTCTCAAGAATTATACGGAAAGTGGGAAACGGAGTGTCATAACTCTATGTTCTACCTTGCTGTTTATGGGATACAGAACCCCCAAAGATTCACAAGGAAACGAAAATATAAATTTACTAGCGACCTTCCCCGTGCGCATGTCTCAATGTCGAGGTCTATACTTAACTCCATACTGGCCTTGTTTAAACTTCGTATCGAATATGAAGAATTTCTAACACTTTATCACTAAGTAGAGAGATAATGGACGCTTGTGTGTAGGTCATTTGAGACGCCTTGAGATTATTTTTTAAGGAAAGGCATTAATTTTTTAAAACTTTATTTTGAAACATAGATTAATTAAATATCTTTTTTAAAAAAACTAAAAAATTAGCATTACTACTTTCATATATTTTTATTAACGACTTTAAGCTTTAAGTATTCGAGTAAAATATTAGTAATTAAATACGGTAATTTTAGAACTAGACTAAACAAGCAAATATTATCTGTGGAACTACAGGTCGGATTTACTTTTTCTGTTTTGTATGAAACCTACATTCCTCAGGAGTGCTGTAAGCCATATAACATTACGGTGTAATTCTTAATTAGCACTAAATAACGAAATAACAATAATTATGAACGCTATCGAATTATTTTAACCGCGTGCGCTGCATAAAAAAATTACATATATGTAAGCACATTGTACTATAAAACATTAAATTTCATTAGTTCTAAAATAAGGTCTGGAACCACGTATATCTATCTCTTATTAAAAAGTCACAATAAGGTCTTTCGTGACAAAAAAATAATTGAAAACTGTAGGATATTCTGGCCGTCTCTTTATTCTACATAAATATTGAAAATTACGAGCGAAAGTTATTTCATTATCAAGGAAATTTTATGAATATAAGATTTGGCCTTGGTTTTGTCATGTAATTTGGACGTATACTTTAGGAGAAAACCTATAATTAAAATAATTTTACACTCTGTTTACGCGAGATGCGCCAGCCCTGTGTCAGTATGTCGTCGAACTTTATCACTAAATATGTCGGCGACACATACAGACCAACGCATAGTCGAAATAAGCGTTATGGCTGTTGGCAAATGCAGCAAAATAAAACAATTGTAGGTGGTAAGCGGGCGAAGTCGCGAGCGGGTCGCTTGTATAAAAAAAAATTAAGGCACAAGCTAACAAACTTTCTATTCATAACATTGCAAAAACAACACTGGAAGAACATGTTTTACATAGACTTTAGAACTGGATGAGAAACTTAGATTTAAAAAATATTATAAATCATTATTTTCAATATATTTTTTAATAATAAAAATAATATTTTTGAGGGCTTTAATATACTTTTACACAATTTTCTTCACAGTTTATTAAACCAAACCGTAAGTCCCGAGTACTTAACGAGAACGCGAGCACTCGACTAGTTTATCATCTACGGTAATATTCCCTTATTAATGGACGATAAGCAATTTAAACAATATGGTCACTTTTCCTTGCGCTTGTAAAATGAATATTTGAAATGTATTAATAATTCATTAAAATGAATTTAAATGTACTTGTGTATGTGCAAATTGGCACGCACGACAAAAAAAATGTTTGTCAAGTTTTTCAGATTTTAAAGTGGCTGTAGGTTTGAATCTCTCTGTAATCATTTTTTTAAATTTCATGCTGCATGCCGCACATAGCAGGGTAGGCAGAGGGAACCTGGGAACCTAATATATCTGTTCATTCAATCATCAAAACCAACGGAAGTTTATTAGGCAATTATCTTATTCAAAAATGCCGAAACAGTTTATGCAAATATAATTATATTTTAAAATAAGTAGGTCAACTTTGTGCTATGTTGACGTAGCGCGGAAAAAGTGGCAAGATAAAAAAAATCGAACTAAAAACTGCTTATTAGTTTACAAACATTAATTAAGGCCAGTCGTGTCGCAAGAGACAAGTGTGAGACTATAACCGCCATAGTTTATGGGTTCGATTCTCGCACGAGGAAATTAAATATTTTATATTTTCGCAGGTTCCTTCTGTCTACCCTGCCACTTGCAGGATGAAGCGTGAAGCTTAAAAAAAACATTAATATAAAAAAAACCATGCCAATGTGAGTAAAACCTTGAACGAAAATTTTGCTAGTCTTGGATTTAGAGCAGATAACGTTCTTTGTGTGTTATCGTATCAACACAGAATAGTAAGAAAAAATCTTTATTATCTAAAATATACAGCCTAGTACTACTACTAGACTCTTTTTTATAAATTCATTATATTAATTTCTTATCGGGTAAGCAGGGACGACCCAGTGATAAGATACTCTGTTTTCATCTTCTTGTCCATATCAAAGATAGGGCATGGCAGAGCAGAGTGGCTTTTTATTACTAAGTGGAGAAGGGCAAATAAAAATATATATATTTCTTCGCTATCAAAAAATAGACTATTCTCTATTTTGAGATGAGTTTCTTCACCATTTAACACGCAAAATGACATTCAGGTGAAAAGCGGAGAATGGATAATTTGCTAAATCTTTAGTTTTAAATGTATGGAAAAAATATAATGTTACGAGAGCACAAAAGTAATTCAGATTAGAAAATAAACAATTGTGATTTACAAGCGGGCGAACCCGCAACCGACTCCTAGTCTATTATAAAAATACTTCGACGACAGCTATTAATTAAGAAACTAGGTCATTACTTTAAATATATTGTCAATTTACAATATTGTTAATTATTCTTATATTATCTTTAATACGTAAAATTCTCGGTCGTACGCTGCAATTATTTTTTCTTATCACAAAAAATACGATTAACGCTGTAGTTCTTTATATCAACGTTATTTTAAATCGTTAAAAGTAGAATCATTGAATCGGTGTAATTTTTTTTAGCTTCCCTCTGTGTCCCCGCACATAACAGGATAGGCAGTAGGAACGTAGTGTTAACACACTCCGTTCCCAATAGGACACTTTCTTCGACCCGCCGAATTCCTCGTGAGAGGCATTGTTGAGTGGCATAACTTAACGCCGCATTTACCAGAGCGACAAAAAAAAAATTAAACATTTAATTCCCCAAAAGGGAATCGATTAAAAATGTAGACCGCAGTGTAATATCTATCTGTCGACAGCTTATCTAAAATCAATAGCGAATGTTCACAGGGGCTCATCTCGAGAGAATTGACGAGCTAGAGCTATTTAATTTACGTTTATATATTTTGCTTTTATAAATTATATAATATCACTAGTTTTTACTCGTAGCTTCGCACGCGTTTTTAGATTTAAATAAACGTCATGTCATGACTCATTTAGGCTGTGTCATTACTCGTGTAATGGCGTAAATCAACACCGCACTTTGCCTTGCTACCAGAGCGAAGAAACGAAAATATTAATAAATAATAATTCGTTCCTCTGAGTGGGAAGCAAAGCCCACAACCCTCGCGTTTACAGTCACGCGCTTGTAGGACTGCGCTACGACGGCTTTAAGCAAACTCTTTGGTTTCATAACATCCGTATAGATTCTCTCCTCTTAATGTTTTCAGTTTATTGGAAGAAATATATACGTATAATATGTATGGTATGACTTATAAGTTACACATGATTTAGCACCACAAAATTACCGATGCAATTGAATTTCTTATATCGTGACAATAAACAGGGAAACGACAGATCTTTTTAACGACTATTTTATAAAGAAAAGGTATTTTTAAGTTATTTCTGTAAAAAAAATTGTCAAGTGCGAGTTGCCCAACTAACCCTAGTTGGGCAACTCGCATTCCGATCAATTTCAAGATTGTAAATAAGAAGTAAAACTTGACAAACTTAAATTTGGAGATGTATGTACTAATTTTTGTTAGAAAAGAACAACAAATATAAGTAATATATATTTGTAATGGTATATCATTTAACCGAGTGGGAATCGAACCCACGACCGCNATCTATCTGTCGACAGCTTATCTAAAATCAATAGCGAATGTTCACAGGGGCTCATCTCGAGAGAATTGACGAGCTAGAGCTATTTAATTTACGTTTATATATTTTGCTTTTATAAATTATATAATATCACTAGCTTTTATTCGTAGTTTCGCACGCGTTTTTAGATTTAAATAAACGTCATGTCATGACTCATTTAGGCTGTGTCATTACTCGTGTAATGGCGTAACTCATCACCGCACTTTGCCTTGCTACCAGAGCGAAGAAACGAAAATATTAATAAATAATAATTCGTTCCTCGTGGGAAGCAAAGCCCACAACCCTCTCGTTTACAGTCACGCGCTTGTAGGACTGCGCTACGACGGCTTTAAACAAACTCTTTGGTTTCATAACATCCGTATAGGTTCTCTCTTCTCTTAATGTTTTCAGTTTATTAGTAGAAATATATACTTACATTATGTATGACTTATAAGTTACACATGATTTAGCACCACAAAATTATCGATGCAATTGGATTTCTTATAGCGTCACAATAAACAGGAAAACGACAGATCTTTTTAACGACTATTTTATAAAGAAATGTTAGTTTTAAGTTATTTCTGTAAAAAAATTGTCAAGTGCGAGTGGAATTCGCCCAACTAGGTCCGATCAATTTCAAGATTATTTATAAGACATAAAACTTGACAAACTTAAATTTGCAGGTGTCTGTACTCATTTTTGTTAGAAAAGAACAACAAATATAAGTAATATATATATTTGTAATGGTATACCCATTTTTTTTCAGTTTTATGCTGTATTCTGCATATAGCAGGCTAGGCAGAGGGAACACCGAATTTTCCAGGCATTGAGTGTTGAGTGGCGGAACTCAGCGCCGCGTTTTGCCTTGTTAAGAGAGCGAAAATAAGAAAATATTACTAAATAATATTTCATTTAACCGCGTGGGAATCGAACCCACGACCGCTGTTTACGTTACGACGGTCTCATCAATCTCTATTAAAAAAATACGATTCGAAAGCGATTTTTTATGAAAAAAAAATCCCGCAGTAAGAGTGCAGTATGAAGCCGCGTGTCACGCTATTCCCCTGTTTTATATTGGTATTGATTTAAGCCTATTAGCTTAGCTTAGTGGACGCATTGTCACGGTCGGATGCCAGCGATTAACCTTTCTTATTTAGCAAGTGTTGGTAACACTATATTTATTGTGGTTTTACATTATATTACACCGTTTGTTCAATAGGATATATAAGCGTGCCACTGTAAACGAGAGAGGTTGTGGGTTTTACTTCCAGTTAAATATTTATTTACATTGTCTTAATCAGCTTCACGCTGTATCCCGCACACAGCCGGGTAAGCGGAGAGAACCTTGTGGTAAGACACTCCGTTTTCCATTTTCCGCCGATTTCTGGAGTCATAGCATGTTGAGTGGTGAAACTCAAGGCCACCTTTTGCCTTGACACCAGAGCAAAAAATATGAAATATAAATTTGATTTATTTACATTTTCTCGCTGTAGTAACAAGTAGGTAATACCTCCAATTTGGCAGAACGTGGGGACTGGAAGTGTCCTAATGAGAATGAAGTATCATAACTCTAGGTTCCCTCTGCCTACCTTGCTATGTATCCCTCAGACAGTGTGACACTAATGCATAAATATTTTTAATGTTTGTCATAATTTTCAGTTTTTTTTTGGATATTATGAGCTTTGGAATTTTAGCTTCACATATTTCATTCATTAGTAGAGATACTAGGTACTATGTAGTGGAGGATTGAGTTGTTTTGCAATTTCTGCTTAAAACCTTATATGTTGAATGTAAAATAGAATGGTTCCCCAACTCAATGATTTGTTATCAATAGAAGATATTACTATTAGTTAAATATAAAATACCAATTACAAAATTTGGCACTTTTTTCAAATAAAAAGTATATATTATATAACACTTCAAAAATAATATCAAGAGTATAAGAATATTAATATATAAAATAATTTATGGCTGGTTCACTAAAGTAAATAAGTGTAGAATTATATTCATTTCTTCAAACTGCCAACAAGCAGAGAGAGAGAGAAAAACTGTAAATATAAAAAAAAACTTACTGTATTTGGAAGATTCTGTGAATATACAACAATATCGCCATTGATGACAGTTAACAAGCTGACAAAGCCAAGAAGGCAGATTTGCTGAGAGTAAAGCATTTTTAGCGCATTCCACCGCGCCCACTCTTTGATGAAGCTGGTCACATTTGATAATATACAATATTATATATATCTCTTCAATATATCTTTTAACATATCCAATCTGTAAATATTTAAATTGCAGTATTAATAACAGTGATAATTAAAAATAGAAATATAGAGCAGAGTTGGGTTACACAAATAATACAGATAATTAATGTTCAATTAGTCAGGTTACTTTCATTCTATTAAATTTCTCACTAGAGTACTTTTTCTGCAATACAATTATTATAAAGGAATTATTTATTATTTATGTTATAGAAAAACATGTGTCAATATTATATGTCAATAAATACAATAAGTCTTTTAAATATTAATATTTAAAGTCATACAGACACAGATACTAAATAGAATACAAAATTAAACAAAAAAATTAACCATATAAATTCAGAAATATATATCAAATCATATTTTATATTTTGTCATGTCTAATCATCAATTGTATTAGTCATATCTAACAGAAATGCAAGTGCAAGTAAAAACCATTACATAAACAACAATTAGTTACCAACTCATACAGTATATTTATAGAATTAATATAAAAATGTTAACTTATATAAATATATTACGAAATTGATGTACATGTCTTGGTTTTTATGTAAAAAATGTATAGTTGATAAAATACGACGCCAATAACAAAATAAAATAAAGTGGTGAATAGGCTGTACCATTATTTAAGTATTATCAAATTGTGGGACAAGAAAAATAGATATGTAGCAAAGATAATATACATCTCGCATATCGCTTGTGTTCATATTATTTTGCATATGATAATAAGGTCGTTTCGTAACAAAAACAAATAATAATGCGTTATCCACATAAAAAATCGTTACAACCAGCCGTTTCACAAAACTATATGGTACACTAATTTAATCTAATTATTAGTGGAGACATTTATTCGGCCTTGAATCACGTGTTAAAAAACAATAATAAATTAATTCCTGCAGTAATGTCCACATACATGCAAACAATGGTACTTACAGTACAATTTTAAAATATTAATCCAATGTAATTTACTTGGTTTGCGCTTCTAAACAATATTTTATGAGTATATTATCAAACACAGCACAAAAATTTTCGTATTAGCACCTCATTTATTTGAAAATTGCCAAAGAAATAAATTAACTAAAACTACGACTGATTCACCCTTTGCAAAACCAAGTCAAAGTAAATGTCATTAGTGAAGTGTTCCTAAGCAGAATAACCGATGCGCTTCATTTGAAAGATAGGAATAAAAACACTGTTAGGACATTATAAAATTAATAACTATTAGATAAATCAAAATACTTATTCAATAGCCTTTAAATATGACTAAATTAACACTTTTATGAGTTAAAAATATTTTATATTTGTTATGTTTCAAATATATGTTCGTTATCACGTGAATTGGAACGTTATATAGACAGATTATATGAATGTTTTGTTGTAAATTATATGAGTTTTACAAATATTTTAACAAAACTAAAGTAATAACTTTTGTTTAATGAATATACATTATTTTAATATTTATTTGTTCCTGGCTTAAATTATTTCTCACGGCTAAAGAGTATTGTAACACCTGTCTTATTTCTATAGGCAACATTACATATCTACGTAATTGGATAGCATCAAATTATTTTTTTACTTTTGTTGCTTCATTAGTCTATTAAACCTTTGTGGTGCAGTATGATTATTGAAATATTTTAAAATTTAAATAATCAAATCAAATATAGACTTTCCATTACTTATTATGATAAATACTTTTGTGTTCATGGCTCATTAATATTTTAAAAAAAAAATATTGTGTTTATTAGATTTAGATATGTAAATTTTCAACAATAAAATGGAAGTAGAATTAATTAAATTATTAATGACTTATAAATTTCGGTGGTTTTAATAAAAAAGTATAACTGAAAGATGCATAATAAGAAGATATCTATTGTAAACATTATACAAATTGTACTACGTCGGCTTGAATTCGAGGCGAATAAAATAAATATAAAATAAAAAATATTCTTACTTATGTTGCGAGATGTGTAAAACATGATAAACATTGTAGCTCGAATGGCCATTATTCATTCACGGCTGCTGTGGCGCAAGCGCGCGATATTGTAAGCGCGACAGGTTGTGGGTTCGATTCCCACTCAAAATCAAATAAAATATTTAATATTTGCATTACAGCGTTTTGTTAACGATGCAAAGCGCGTCGTTGAGTTCCGTCACGTCCTCACTCGAAAATGGCGTACAACGGAGTGTTTTAACATTACGTTTGTAGGTTCTGTTTGCCTACACAGCATAAAGTAAATAAATAAACAGTAAGATTTTTTTTTTATTTTAAGTTATTCTCGATAATCAATGAATTCAGTAATATTTAATTTTAAAAAAATACCTAATCAACCAATTTATATTCCAATATTAAATATATAACTAGCGACCCTCCTGCGGCTTCGCCCGCTTTAACTACTGGATTATTCATGTAATGTATGTTTGCAAAGCACGTAAGATAATGTGAAAATTAATTAAACCCTAATGCAACCCGCATTTTTGTAGTTTCAATAAGGATTTTCCAATTGTTTTACACAGCAAGGATTTTTTAGTAGGTACCGTAATTTTAAATCTGTGCTACTAATCTTTTCAAGTACTTATNATTTTTTTACTTTTGTTGCTTCATTAGTCTATTAAACCTTTGTGGTGCAGTATGATTATTGAAATATTTTAAAATTTAAATAATCAAATCAAATATAGACTTTCCATTACTTATTATGATAAATACTTTTGTGTTCATGGCTCATTAATATTTAAAAAAAAAAATATTGTGTTTATTAGATTTAGATATGTAAATTTTCAACAATAAAATGGAAGTAGAATTAATTAAATTATTAATGACTTATAAATTTCGGTGGTTTTAATAAAAAAGTATAACTGAAAGATGCATAATAAGAAGATATCTATTGTAAACATTATACAAATTGTACTACGTCGGCTTGAATTCGAGGCGAATAAAATAAATATAAAATAAAAAATATTCTTACTTATGTTGCGAGATGTGTAAAACATGATAAACATTGTAGCTCGAATGGCCATTATTTATTCACGGCTGCTGTGGCGCAAGCGCGCGATATTGTAAGCGCGACAGGTTGTGGGTTCGATTCCCACTCAAAATCAAATAAAATATTTAATATTTCCATTACAGCGTTTTGTTAACGATGCAAAGCGCGTCGTTGAGTTCCGTCACGTCCTCACTCGAAAATAGCGTACAACGGAGTGTTTTAACATTACGTTTGTAGGTTCCGTTTGCCTACACAGCATGAAGTAAATAAATAAACATTAAGATTTTTTTTTTCTTTTTTTTTAAATTTTAAGTTATTCTCGATAATCAATGAATTCAGTGATATTTAATTTAAAAAAAATACCTAATCAACCAATTTATATTCCAATATTATATATATAATTCAATTTCCATTACTTAATTTCCGGATTTTACTTTTAATTGTACTGCATTTATTAACGTTTTGCCAATTTTTGATAATTGTAGGTTCATAAGAAGTGTCCTATAGTTTTTTGATTAGGTACGTGTTTTAGTATGTTAACGTGCGTTAAGTGAGTACGTACGTTTTGTTTCTCGTGGTAACTTAGAAGCACTAATTTTTCTGCGGTCCAATGGACTTACTGAATATTACATGTCAAGTTTAGCATGGTACCTTCACGCGATCTCAAGATAAAAGGGCTAAAGAGACGGACTACAAAGTGTTCCTACAATGGTTCCGTTTTTCTTTGAGGTACCTAGGGAACCCTAAAATATTTATTACATATATTTTTTCAAAAATTTTCAACTATAATGAAATAAATCAATTGATTGTACCTGGAAAATCACTATGACGCCGTTGTTGAAAGTCGTTGTCTAATCAAAATATGTATAATTCAACTGAATCATTTCCGATGTTAACGAAGTAGCTTATTAGGTGCTTGTAAATTTACTGATGAAAAATATTTTTTAGTACTGTTTTACTGTTTTTAGTATGTGCAATCTGTTTAAAAATTAACTGAAGGGCACTGTTGTCCTTTTGCACTTTTGCCTTATTTGTAATGAATCAATAAAATATAAAAAATAGATGAAATAATCGAGATATCGAAAGGGCATGAGCGTGGGAATTAAACCCCCGACAGACTTTGATAATTGATGTCCACTCGAGTAAATAAAAATATTTAATATTTTCATTCACTCGCTCCGGTAACGAGGCAAAGCGCAACGTAGAGTTTCGGCACTCAGCACGCTATGCCTTCAGTATTTCGCAGAGAGTGGGGAACAGGTAACGAGTCAATGTTACGTGTGAGTTCCACCACTCATCACGTGAAAAAAAGTTTAATGTAAACAGACTGTCTTATTACTAGGTTTCCGGATCCCTCTGCTTAGCCTGATAAGTGCAGGACATACTGTGAAGCTAAAAAGACAGCTACAAACTGACAATGCCACACAAAAAATATACATTTTAATTATTACAAAATCTGTTGCCACGCCCAGAATTAGATAGATAAGCACTGTAAGAAAATAATTATCATTTAACAATGAACAAAAAAATCGATTACATCTTAGATATTGTAATGTTTTCGGTTAGGCTCAATAAACCACAAGTGAGTTTTTTTTATCTATTTGCGATTGTTGATTATGTTATCTGTAGTACGTTACAATTGAATTATTTTAAATATTATACAGGATGTCTTCTTATTGCCATTTTTTGTGGATGATTGGAGCTTTTCTTTTTGGAACAAGTTTACAAAGAATTTGCAAACCTAGAATACTACGAAGACTTCCAGATAATTTATCTTGAAGTTTTCGTTATTTTAAATATTTCTTTATTTATTTGATATTTTTATTTGGTGTCGAGGTAAAACGAGGCGTTGATTGCCTCCAGAAATCCGATATGCTAAGCTACAGCGTGAGGCTAAAAAATAAAATAAAAAAAGAAAGCATAAAATGTCACCTAATAGTCGGCGATTTAATTACTGGGCCGACAGTTTTCCAAGAGTTAAGCCATAAACTAAAACCAGAACAGAAGAGAACAAGACTTAACAGTTTAAAAGACGTTTATAAGTTTTCATTAATTGCTTTTGTTTAATAAAGGATTTCGGTAGCACTAATAATATAAAAATGTACTAAAATGTACTATACACTATTAAGTATAAGATAACATATCAGTTAAAAAAACTTGATCTTTTAAATATTTTATAATCGATATCAATATTTAGTTTGAAATAAATTATTTAACAAGTGGCGCGTGCGCAATTCAAAATGGACGTAAATAATAACGTTAAAACGGAAAATGAAATGGTAAAGTCGGAATTATTTCCTTTCGTGAAGGTTAAGAATCTCGTGAGATATGGTGTTCATAAGAAATGTTATCTATCATTGTTTTCGTTTCTTATTTTAACGTCACTTATTTCTGTGAATTGAGTGAAATTGTTTTTATTGGTCAGACCATGAGATCACTCGATTCAATTTGTATTTATCGTAAATTAAAAAATACAAAAACCTTACCTATACGGCAATCGCAATATAATAGTGAAGTAGTTTTCATCCTTTAGAGCTGATGCTCTTCAAACAGGTGCACATATTGACCTGAATCATGGCTAAGATCATTCTAACGAAGTCAATTTTAATCAAAACCCTGATCAAAATCAGGCCATCCGTTTGGGAGTCACGATGCGACAGAGAGACATACAGATGTTTATTTTCTATGTTTGCGTCGCGTGATTATAATAATTAAAAACTTAACTTCTTTTCAATATATTTCAGAAAAATGAGATAAACGATAATGACGATATAGGTTTAGTATTAGAAAAAGTTATAAAAAGTGTTGGTGAATTGGGTCTCTACCAATGGCTGCTGTTCTTTATCATGATGCCATTTGGATTCTTCTGGGCTTTTGGATATTTTGGGCAGATGTTCATAACAGCCACACCACAGGAACATTGGTGTCACGTACCTGAATTGAATGAACTCAGTCTAGAATTAAGGTTTGTTTTTTTTCCTAAATACTCTACTACCTACTTTATTCGTTTTCTTTTTAAAATAATATTTTTAATAATTAGCAAAATTAATAATATGCGTAATAATAGTATTTAATGTTAAAGTTTAACGCATATATTTTATTTTTCATTGAATTTTGTTAATGAGAACGGAGTGTTTTAACTCTAGGTTCCCAATTTCGTTATGTGCGAAAAAAAAAACCTATAAAACACTGTTTACAGACGATCTTTATCTATACCGAAAACATCGGAATCTGAATACGAGCAATGTTACATGTTCGACGCGAACTGGACACAAGTCCTAGAAACCCTGAGACCACCAGATATCGGGACGCCAGTCATTCCTTGTAATAATGGGTGGGACTTTCTTTTTGAGGATATACCTTATTCCAGTGTTGTTAATGAGGTATGTTGATTGTATTACGTTTTTAATTCGGAACATTAGGCTCTGTAGCTAATGTTACAGCTTATATGTTTTTTTTTAATTTTTATTTGTTTTACCTATACTTAATATTAATAAAGACGTATCTCAATTATTTCTAACAATTTTGTAGCGTGAATGGGTTTGCGATAAAGCAAATCGAGTTCCGTGGGCTCAAACTATTGGATTCATTGGTTCAATTGCTGGTGGGATTCTATGTGGTGTAGTGGCTGACAGATATGGGAGATTGCCTTCTCTTATTTGTAAGTTTTTTTTATTTATTTATTATTTGTATACAAGACGTTGCTTAAAAAGTGAGAAGTAATACCTCTAGCTTTCCTCATGATAAAAATGTCACACACAATTTAAAATTTCAATCCAGATTCTTCCCTAAATTAAATTCAAGTGGGTCTTTGAAGACCTGTCTCCTTCACGCACTTTTCTCCAACCTATTGTAATTTAATTTAAAAAATCATCTATATCTTTATCAGCTATAATAGCTTTAAGTTATAATGCAAATCTTTTTAGAAAAAGAACTAGCCATTTCTTCTATGTAGTTCAATCGACGTGGAGTTTGCTTGTTTGTTATCTAATTTCTAATTCTTGACGAAAATATGGAAAAATAATCTTTTTTTTACAGTGGCTAATGTCATCGGTTGTATAGGTGGTGTTGGTACAATATTTACTAATAATTTCTGGGACTTCGCTGCTTGCAGGTTTCTTGTCGGCATGTCAGTCGACAGCTGCTTTTTGATGCTTTATATAATAGGTTAGTATTTTCACTTACTGTCTGCTTCACGCTGTATCCCGTACACAGCAGGGCAGGCAGAGGGAACCTAGTGTTAAGTCACTCCGTTCCCCATTTTCTGCCGAATTCTGGAGGAATTGCGTGTTGAGTGGCAGAACTCAACGCCGCGCTTTGAAATTTGATTGATATTTTATATTTTTATTTCTTCGCTCCGGCAACAAGACAAGGAAGCGCCAGTTATAAGTTTTCAATGTTTGTCATATTTATTTAATAAATATTTAGGAGGCATCGCGTATTAGTTGCGAAGCTCAACCCCGCGATCTGTGATTGCTGTGCTATCGAATTGGTTTGATTCTTTAAGCACAATATTTAAGTTTCAATATTTTCTATCAGTTTTAGAATACGTAGGCCTGAAGTACCGATCGTTTGTGGCTAATATGTCAATAGCTATGTTTTTTGGAGGCGGTTGCTTAGCGCTACCTTGGTTCGCACTTTGGATATCAGATTGGAAGACTCTATCACTAGTGATGGCGGTACCTATGGTCGTGGCTCTCTTGACTCCCTTTATAGTTCCGGAGAGTGCGAGGTTTGTTTACATTATAATGCTTTTTTATATTTTCGATATTTTTTAATTTGTGTATATTTTGAGAGGCATTACGCGTTTTTTGTGCTTCAAATGTAAAAATATTAGAATAACTTTTAAATTGCAAGTTTAGATAGATTTTTAACCCTTTTTCTATTTTAATTATTTTGTGTACATTTTCGGTATATTTATGTAATTTCCAGATGGTCAATTAATAAAGGAAAAATTGAAAAAACATTGGGGAATCTCGGGAAATTTGAAAAAATTAATAAAACCAAAATCCCAAAGGATGTGCTTGACGACCTTGTTGTAAGTATATAGGTAACTATATAGGTATTAGCAACTTCACTATGAATTCCTGTATATATTATATTTTTACCAGGTTCCTTTTGGATAGTTCAATGTATTTTTTATTTCTCCAGAATTCCCTCCAGAATTCGATGGTAAGTGAGGAAAAGAATTGTCGTAATGGAGATGGAGTGTGTTAACACTAATTTGCCAGGTTCCCTCTGTCTACTCAGCTATCTGGATAAGAAGCTGAACAAAATCGTTTTAATTGCTTTCTAATTTTCCAGGTTGTTGCTGCTGAAAACAAACATAAAGAAGACAACATATTAACCATCTTCAAGACACCATCGTTAGGTATCATGGTGTTATGCCTGATCTTTACATTTATGGGTGTAGCTATAGTATTTGATGGAATTACGAGGCTCTCTGAAAACCTTGGAGTGGACTTCTTTTTAACTTTCACAATCACTGCTGCTACGGAGATACCTTCTCTTGTTATTTTGGTGCTGCTTTTGGACAAGTAAGTGGATTCTTCAAATTATATTTTTATCTGTATTTTAATAATTGTTTAATATTTTATCATATTAGCTTCACACAAAGAGGAGTAGGCAGGGGGATCCTAGGCACCTAGTGCTAAGTCACTCCGTTCCCGTTAAGAAACTTCCCTTCTCCATTTCAAGGCACGTGTGTTGACTATGAAACTCAACGGTCACAGTTTGTCTTGTTGCCAGAGCAAGGATTTCGGCTACGGCCGATTTCCACTTAGGAGAAAGAACTATGCGAGTAAAGCTTTTTAGCTTCACTAGCTACATCAAAAAAATATAAAAATACCCCTTTTCCTCGTCTATTTATATCTATACATATTTTAATTTTGACATTTATTTTAGAGTTGGACGCAAATGGATGGTAACAGGACCAATGCTAATTTCTGGTGCACTTGCATTAATTGCTGCGTTCATCCCTAGAGGTAAAGGAGGAATTACACATTTTTTTGTCTTATCCCTCTGCCTATACAGCTACCTATAGAGCATTGCATTGCATTGTATCCTAGCTGCGGGATACAGCGTGAAGCTAAAAAAAATATGTTCTACATAATAAATTTGGCGTTCAAATCTTACCTTAAAAATACTATTGGATATATACGGAACTCAACACTGCATTTAGCCTCATTACCAGAGCGAGGAATTAAAAAATTACACAATAATAAATTAAAACTAAAAAACAAAATTTTCTACATTTCTTACAGGAGTAGCATCAGTAACACTAGCAGTACTAATACGTTTCTTCAACAACATGGCGTATGGCACCGTGATACAGTGGACACCGGAGGTGATGCCGACGTCGGTGCGCGCGTCCGGTTCCTCCCTGGTGCACGTTAGTGCTTTCGCCGCGGTCACTCTGTCCCCTTTTATTGTATATTCTGTGAGTTTTATTTTAATTGAACAGTGTGCTGTTGGTTCTACTGACTTTTACAACGTCACCGGACTTTGGGAGGTCGAGCTAGAAGAGCTCACACCTTAGCATGGTTACCGTGAAAGGTCTTATTAACGTTGACAACAAGGTGTCGCAAGGGCGTCTCCTGTGAGATCGTGAGTCTTATGTGGTCCTTGAGAGTTCTGGTCTTTCTATATTTACATATTTTTTAGCTTCGTGTCCTATCTCGCGTATAGCAAAGTAGGTGGAGGGAAGCTAGTGTTATGACACTCCACCACCCACATGTTGTCAAATTTTCGAGAAAATATGGAAATGAAAATATTGAACAATTAATTTCCCTGGCTGGAAATCAAACCTATATCCGTCCCGTTTAAAGTCACACTCTACGTTACACCACGAGGGTTTCAATTTACACATGTTCCTTCGATATATCTATTTATTTTTTTGGATAGAGTCCGATTCCTGTGAAAATATTTATATTTATAAAAATATTTTTATTTCCGAAAGAGTTAAAGAGTTCTACACTGAGTTTCTTCTCCAGGCTTACCAATATGTCCATTTTATATTTTTTGTGTGATTAAAATAATATTCAAAATATATATATACAATTACAGGATAGAGCATGGGAAGGTCTTTCTTTAATAATAGTGGGTATAATAGGAATTCTTACGTCATTTTTGGCTCTAATTTTGCCTGAGACTAAGGGACGTCGAATGCCACAGACTATGGAAGATATGAACGATTTGATTCGCAACACTTGTTTCGCTAGGTAAGCTATATTTTTTAAATATGAACGTTAAAGGTGAAAACAAAATGTTAAACTTAAATATTTGTTTTTTTTTTATTTTTTTTTTCAATACAGGGAGGGCAGGGTACCTAGTGTTAAGGCACTCTGTTCCTTAATAAGACATTTGCGGTCTCAACTTTCTACCAAATTCTTGAGACGTTACGTTTTATGTGGCGTGTGTTAATAATATATTTTATTTCGTCGATCCGGTAACGACACAAAGCGCGGTGTTGAGTTTCGCCAGTCAACACGCAATGAATTCGACAGAAAAAGGCGGCTTGATGATGAGGAGGATCCTAGGTTCCCTCTGCTTACCCTATATTGACGTACGTAAAAAACTACAACACAAAGAAATATTGAAGTCATGGAACCCGGTGCTATCAAGTAACATAAGGTTGTCTAACCTTTAGCTTACACATTTTTTATCACTTATATGAATAATAATTATTTTTTTTATTTTTCAGGAAGAAAAACACAATTGAAACTAGATGATATACGATTAAATATAGCGATATTTTATATGTGATAATCAACACTATGATTTCGTATACCTGTAATATTTTTATAAATAAAAAAATATTTTCATTATTAAAATTGTCTTCTTTTTATTTATTCAGAGGCTGTAGCCATCAGACTTGTATCGCGCAAAAAAAAACTTAATATCTCTGTTTTTTTATATGCGAAAATCGACATACATACGTAGAACATTGGACAATATCTTAGTAGGTTATACCTCAGCAGGTTTGTCACCCGTATACCCACTTCCGAGCCATAACTTCTGAGGTCATCTATACTTCCAAGATCCAAGATCCAGGCAAAATCTTGAAATGCCAACAATTACAATAAAAATGTCGAAACAGCGCTATCGAGTACTTTAATCGAACCTCGACCTCCTTTGCACGATACTTGCTTTACTTACAGGTCAACGTGCAGGTCAGTATGCGATAAAGTAACTTATGTTATGAGAAGTAGAATTTGGCATATGAATTCTTTAACTTTTACTTATCTTTTCAAATATGGAAAGTAAGCAGATGAATTTAGAGAAATATTCTTTTTTGTTTTTATCTTCGCGCTGTATTCCGCACAAAGGAGGGTAGGCGGAGGGAACTAGGGAACTTAGTGGTAAAACACTCAGGTTAAGGCACTACCGTTTCCTACTTTCTACTAAATTCTGGAAGCTTTGCGTGTTGTAGCAGAACTTGAAAATTCGGCGGAAGTGGGGCACGAAGTGTATTAATGTCAGGGTTACAGGTTCCCTCTGTCCACTGAGCTATGTGTGGAATACAGCCTGAAGCATTTTTTTAAATCAATCAAGTAATGTCAATCAATCCATATCAAAGTGACCGAATTTTCGAATATTTCCTGCATAATGAACTCTGTGTGAATTAAATACTATTAAGTACGAAAGTAGCGTAGCCGGTTTAATTCAAATGTTTAATTTGTAATTCACTTTCCATGAGACGTCACGTACTCGATATTGTTTAAAAATATAATTATTGTATTTAAAACTACCCACCTGCTTGGGCTTGAAAGTGATATATATTTTTATTTACGAATGGCGTGATATAAAATTAACATAAAAAAATCCCCATATATCTTTTATGTAGGTACATGCAGCGATCAGTTACTATTATATGTAGATAGTACGTAGATAACATTCAAATTCTTTATGAGTTTCCTCAAATCGTTTTTAAGTAATATAATAATAGGCCTTTTTTGCAAATAAGTAAATATTTATTATTTAAAATAATAATAAAATTTTTATTTACGTTGTTATAGTTTCATTTTTTACATATAAAATGCACTTGCTAATAGCAATTATTATACGGTATAACATTTCATTTGTGACGCAAGTTCAATTATATAAACACGTTGTAAGGACAAATTAATTTACTTAAATAGTAGATGATGGTACTACATACATATTACTAACTTGAAATTTACCTATCTTGGTTCTCTTCTTTCCGTCCAGGCAATGGTGGTTGACGCAATCTGCCTATTTTTATATTAACTGAAAATTTTGTTTGGTTGAACGTCCTAATCTCAGGAACTACTGGTTCCAATTGAAAAAGAAAAGGAAGGCTGTCGCTATGTTACCTCAGGCACCTAAAATGAGTGATACACGACTATACAACATATTAACATGCAATGCCTAAAGAAATCGGCTAAAAGTGGAGAACGGAAGTGTCTAACATTAGGTTCCCAGGTTCCCTCTGCTATGTGCGGGTAACAAAAAAAATAAAAACCAAAATTAGCATTGCACGAGTCGCTGTTGTCTAGATTTAAAAATCTTTTCACTTGTTAACAATCGAGGTTATTAACCTCATATAAGCTCTTGCCCTGAAAGTAGCCTTGCTTGAATAATTACTATATTATTTACATTCTTAATATATATGTATATAGAACGTCTGATTATAAACGCGACGGATGTGGGTTTGATTCCAACCGAGGGTAATGTATTATTGTCATTTTCGTCGCTCTGGTAAGCAGACTAAGGGCGGCGTTAAGTTGCGGTACTCAACACGGAATGACGCAAAATGTCTGCCTAAAATGAACATTAGGTTCTTTTCGTCTACCTGCAATATACGAAGAAAAGAATATAATAAAAAAAACTATAAAAAATATATAGCCATATAATCGTGACTAGCTAGTAGCTAGTGTAGGTACACGTGGCGAGCGCAGTGCGGCAAACAGTGCGGGTCTTACGTTCAGCATTTTTATCGACTCCTCGCTCTTTGACCTCCGAGCCTCTGACACAGGCACAACAGCTATAAAAGTGTTTTTTTCGCTTGAAAAATATATTTGTATGTTTTCAAAGAATTACGCCATTATATTATGAAGTTGTTAGCCATATTCGATTGAAAATATTAGATACTTAGTCCATTCCTCTGCGTGGGTAGATTGTCAGCTTCGCGCGGTATTCCGCATGGTACGGTACGGATACACGCGGAGTAGGTAATAGGGAACGTAGAGTTAAGACACTCCGTTCCCCGTTTTCTGCCGAATTCTAGAAGCAGTGTGTGTCGAGTGGTGGAACTTTTTACAAGAGTGAGAAAATGAAAATACTAAGTCGAGTCGAGTGGCGGAACTTTTTACAAGAGTGAGAAAATGAAAATACTAAGTCGAGTCGAGTGGCGGAACTTTTTACAAGAGTGAGAAAATGAAAATACTAAATATTTCATTTCCTCGAGTGAGAATCGAACCCACACTCTGAACCGCTTATAGTCGCACTAGTGTGCTCCTGTTCCATTACTATCTCATCATTGTTGACTAGTATTACTAGGAAAATAGTCGAAATTACCTCTGAAGTGTAACTCACATGCTAGCGTAAGCCATTCGATCGATCGATTTTTTTATGATTTCGTGGAAAAACTGTGAATATAAAAACCTTATTACAATGTTTTGCTTATATGTTAAAATATGACGCATTTCTTTTTAAATTCCAATTCAAATTTGATTAAATATATGTACCTATGTACATATATTCGATTGGGAATCGAACCTGAATCCAGATAATTACCAACAATGATATAATAACATACAGTTTTAAAATAACCGAATAAATATTTCCATAAATTTCTAAAATTAATGTAAATTTATATTGTAATAAAGAATGTTTATATTATAAGAAAACTGAAAATATAGCTACTTTTGCAATCTTATTATTTTACAACCATTTAGGTATAAATAAGGAAAATTAAAACGACAATTACAAATGAATAAATTAGGACAAAAGATCTTTCAATGAACAAATCGTGTATAGTTTTTGTATCAATTATAAATACCTACAATATTGTTTGCAAATTCAATAGAAAAATAAAACGTGGATAATAAATGACCTTTGAATTACTTTATTTTATAATAATTGTTATATACATAGTTCCTATACTAAGCTTTACAAACACAAGAAAAAGAAAGTCTGTCTGAGAAATTGATACACAAGCGGGCGTAGTCGCAACTAAAGCTAGTGTTAGTAGTAATATGCCTACATATTTGTAACATATTTTAACAGGGGAAATACCTTCATTTTTTTACCGACTTCAAGGAGAAGGAGAGACGCGTTCAAGTGGTTGGCATGTATATATATTTTTTAAATATACCTAATCGTTATCTTACATAGCATTTGAATCTGTAACCATCTTGTCGTTTCCAGCCAGTTTTAGTAAAACCGTGCCAGGAAGGTTATATAATTAAATTTGCCCTGATTTAATATTAAGTCGACGTACTCGTATAAGAAGTAGTTACAGTATCTTTTGAATAAGTTACTCTCAAAGTAGAAATTAAATTTCTATGTAGGACTAAACAGTATAATGTCAAAGGCAAACTAAACCTTATTTTTAAGAATCTAAGGTTAATTTTTAATTACCTTTATACTTTTTTGTTCGTCCACATGTTGGATGTGGCAGTACGAGTTTATACCGTCGCTTCGTTAGACGCGTGGTGTGGTGGAAGCTTAAACCCAAAAAAAAAGTTTTTTTTTTTTAATTAGTGACACAGACATACAGTTATTAAGCCAAAGTTGAATGTGTGTGAAAGAAAAAATGGTAAGTTGGCTATGGATTTCTTTTATTTTTACTTTTTCTTATTTTATTTCAAAGAAATCAATCTATTTTTGTGATGTTCTCTGTCTATTATTAATAGATATGAAATACGTATGCGTTGCAAAATACTGCTTTCTTATAATAGCACTGTCGAATCGGCGTTTCTGGCCGCTAGTTTTTATTTACTGCCTGTTAAATTTTAATGATACCAACATTTTATTATAAATAATATAATTGTATTATAAATTATAGTAGGTATAGATAATAAAATTTTATATTATAAATAATATTTTTTTATGAATGAAAACAATATTATTTCCAAATTAAATATTTATCAGAAAGAAAGGTAAAATTTTACATTACTGTTTACTGGAGTACACAAAACCCTTATACCGTTATTCATAAAACAAAGCGCGAAAAGGAACATTTCACGAAGTCATTGTACGAATAAATATAAATAAACCATCCAGTAGGTACAGGCGCAGTAGAAGCACAACTGTTAGAAATTAGTATAAGCACAGGATTGCGGTGGATTCGAATCCCTATAAGGATGTTTATAATATTTAAAAAAGTTAACGTAAATTAAAAAATAAAAATATCAACTTTTTTGTCTTCTTTATATACAGATAACATATAAATGATTGCCAAAATGATCTAGATACGGAAAATAAATAATATCGCCAGCTGTATAAGCTTTGGTGAAAAAACGTTCGAAGCAACTGCATTTAGTTTTGTTTGTTGACCAAAATAAATATCCATATTTTTAACGGAGAATAAATATTGGCATGTTTGTTCCTAATTTTTGTAAACATAAAAATCCAAATTTCAAAAATATATTATTTTCTTGAGATATAAACGTAGGAGCAAAAGTGTGTGTGTGTGAGTACGATGTTAAGCGCGGCGTTGAGTTCGACCACTCAACACACAATACTGAGAATATCACATCATCATTCGGCGGTGAGTGGGGAACGACAGTGTATTAACACTAAGTGCCCAGATTCCCTCTGGCAACCTTGCTATGTGTGGGATATAGAGGGAAGCTAAACAAATATTAATTTCGTATATAATTATTTATAAGAATAAATCTGCAGTAAAGAATTCTCAATGACCTTATCGAGTTAGTTATTGACGAATCTCCCCACGCTTTCATTTAAAAAACTGGTGTAAAAAATACTTTTACGTCAGGTTGACCCCAATCAAACTTGGTCGATAACAAATGAACTCACGATGTTTACTTGTGATATTGTCTAAATTTTTTGTTGTCTTGCGTCTCCAGTATAGTATCTCTAGTAGATACAAAAAAATTTATAATAATATGTTATATACGAGTAGGTACAACAAGGAAGGCACATAAGTGCCAAGTCACTCCATTCGTTGCTTGTCTGGCTTTGCCCGGTTTTGCCGGCCAAATATTGAGACAAAAAATTTAAAACTATATATTTTTATCAATAACATTTTGAGGCTAGTCGCATGGGCACAAATATGAGACTGAACGCGGTTGTGAGTTCAATTCCCAACCGAGAAATATTTGATATTTTTATTTCTTCATTCAGGCACTGAGGGCAACCCATCGTTGAATTAATACTTACTCAACATACAATGCCTCCAGAACTTGGCAGAAAATGAGGAACAAAATTGTCTTTATATGAACGGCGTGTCTTAACACTAGGTTTCCCAGTTACTACTACTTAACCTACTATATACAGTAAAAGAGAGTAGAAGAAGAGACAGTCAGGTCATTTAAGAGTCAAAGAATGAGGACTCCCGGAGGCCATAAACATATGCGGAGATTGATGACAGATGACGACGCAAAAAAGCGACCTATGCAGGGGACATAGCGTTTGGCGTTTCTCTCTCTGGGTGTCCCGATAGGCATAAAAATAAAATTATTACAATTTAGGTATCTGTGTCTATAAACTGCAATATCTTAGTAGTACGATATCTGGATGCCTATTCCAAATTGATAACTTAATAAGTTCTTTCTTAAAATTATATATTAATTAAATTATTAACCTTCATATATATATTTTAAATATAATATTTATAATTCATAGAAGTCATCACATATTATGTTCGTGAAGCACGCAATAGTGAATAGAAGTTATTGTCGTTAAATTGCACCACGCAAACGTACATATGTTAACAATTTAACATCATTGCAGTGCCTATTGTATTACGTTTAACTTACTTTGTTTATAAAATGTTAAATTAAATATTAATTTGAATTTGACATTTTGATCACTTTACTAAAGTCCTTTTTCTGTAGCTTCATTCCTTTCCCCATTCTTCCTCTCCTTTACAATTTCTTATCCGCAAAATTCTTGAGACATTGCATATCGAATGGTGGAACTGAACGCCACACTTTTTCTCGTTAACAGAGCAAGGTATAGGAAATACTAATTATTACATTACCTCGAGTGGGAGTCGAGCCTACAACCTGTCGCCTTTACAGTCACATGCTTCTGCCCCTGCGTCACGGCTGACTTGAAACAAAAGACAACAAAAGTTCTTCATTACTGATAACCAACTTGTGCAAAATATCATATTTTAAACACCAGAGCGTACGAAAATATCACAAATCATAATTAATTGCAATGAAACGTATAATAATAATTTATTCAGCCAGTTTTACTTGGTTAATTTCACTAAAAGTCTCAATACTCAACCATATTTTGTATTTCGTTTTAATTAAAGTAAAAAAATAAATATAATGACAGCTTTCAGTTTATTTTATTTGAGTGTGTGTGTTATGTATGTTAATTTACGTATTAAACTAATGATAAATTGTGAAATTTTAAACAAAGATTATTTAAATTTATGTGTATCCTATTTATAATCCTATAATAAATTAGCTAAATAAGGAAAAAAATACACATAATAATTATCTAAATGGACAAAAAAATTACCGTGCAAAATACAATTTAACAATTATAAGTTCTGATTGTATGGCAGATAGTGAATCATAAAAAGTTTATTTTATTAGGCGTTTTTATGTATAGTAGAAATAATGAAATGATAAATATATTTTTTATACTTATCTTTGCTCTGGTGTCGAGGCGAAGCGCGGCGTTGAGTTCTGCCACTCAATACGCAATGCCTCCAGATTTCGGCAGAAAGTGAAGAACGGAGTTTCTTAACACTAAGTTCCTTCTGCCTACCCTGCTGTGAACGGGATACAGGTGAAGCTGATAATTTTTATACCAGTTATTTCCTTGACAAGCAATTTTTTGTAGTGAAAAGTAGCGATACGCAAAAACTACGTACTTTCCAAAATACAAGTAAAGAGAAAGAAGATAAATATATAAGTACTTACCAAAATACTTTCCAAAATACAAGTAAAGAGAAAGAAGATAAATATATAAGTCCAAAAAATCCGTTATTAACACAGCCATTACATCGAACCATTAAACGTAATTATTAAAATAAATTCATTAACGTCGTTATTTTGAGATGAGGCGAGGGTCAAGTACAATTGTGACCATTAAATGTTTCCACAGATAAAAAAGTTTTGTCACATTGATATTATTTATTTTTGTTCATGCTTATTATTTATACGATAATTAACGATTAATATTTTACATGTTTATTTTCACTTAGTAAAAATTAAATTTCTTAATTATCATTATTAATGGCTATCTTAACTTACACTATATTTAACTGGTACGTACAGTTGTTTTCGACTTTGAAAAAATACTAACATGAATATAATAATATTTTTCCGAGAAAATAAAATAAAATTCAGATATTGTTCAGATCCCATGCAGTTTAATATGATCCCATTAGAGATTAATATTTAAAATCTAAATCTAATAAATAATCATAAAATAAATAATCTAAATTTAGTTTGTCTAGATAAGAATAACGGAGAAATAAATCACTTCAGTCTTCCTATCAGGCCCACATGATGCGTCACTGTGTAAAATAAATATTTCTACTATAAGTATTAATATTTATAATCAGAACGAGCACGAGGCCGTTGATCGCAAACATATGGGCATATGTGACAAACATACAAGCTATGCTATTTTAGCTGAGCTTCGTACTTGGCTAAGTAAGTAGTTATTTTTATTAAAGTTTTTACATTTTTTTTCCTTTATCTTCAAAGAGGTTCTTCTCCACTAAGCAAAGACAACAAAGTGATCTTTCTTAAAAGGGTTCCTTTTTTCCTTACAAAGTACGGAACCCAAAAAAATGTTTATGGATTTGATCACAGTGTGGAATAACACTTAAAAACAATTTTAAAAATTTTATAATGTTTAATTTACCAAAAAAAAAATAACAATATTGAAAATATTTAATGAGCTAAATGTTGTCGGAAATATAATTGAATATACATATAAGACTTAACCGTCCGGCGTTAAGTTCCACCACTCAACACGTAATGCCTTGAAAAATGGGCGAAAAGTGGGAAATAGAGTTTCTTAATACTAGTTTATTTTTATATAAGATGAAAAAATAATCTTTATTATTTCCTATATGGTATTGTTACAGTGTAACTGGATAATAAATACGACGATAAATGGCTTATAATTGAACTCTGCGGTTAGTTAGTAGGTTAGTGCGGTCTATTTGAGCATTATTAACTCTGTGAATATTATATTATTTATTATCTATGTATTAATAATTTATGTTTTCTTAGAAACCACGCCTCTTTGAAACCGTACAACTCTCTTCTCATTTACACAGGTTCTAAAAGTATTTTTTTTTTCGTAAGTGTTGAAAACATAATGTTTTAAAACGATGAAAAAATATATAATATATTTCTGTACATTGACATTAAAAATAAAGCAGTGGGATTTTTATATTGTTTCGTCGTGTATCCAATACGAGGAGAAAGTGAAGAAGCCATAATTTTATATATGAAATACCTTATATTTTTTTGTCTTTGCATATTTAAATAAAAAAACAAAAAAGATAAGGAACTACTACACGTAATAATATAAACGTTAATTTACTAGACAGTACTTTATCTAACCCGTATTTACAAGAAATAGCGGAAGTGGAAGGTCATATATCTTCCCGCATTGGCCTTGCGTGTTGCTTAGTGCAAAATAAAGCTCCATTTCGTCGTCGTTATCAAACAGGGAAAACGAAATCTTTTTAAAATTAGTCAGCCCCCTGAATGAAAATGAAATCGAATCCTTGACTATCGCGTGTACGATCAGATAATTTCCAACTGTGTCACGATGACATCTATATAATATATATATTTAGACGTCACACAGTTGGACACGTTATCAAAACAAAAAAAAATAAAATAAAAAATATATATATGTACGTTTTTTTTTAATTTCACGTATGAGAAATATGCGGTACAACAATATGATATGATACAATATGTTAGAAATTTAGTGCTAAGATACTTTGACATCCACTTTTCGCACAATTTCGAAGTAGCGGAACCTAACGCCGCTGTTTATCTTGGCAGAATGTATGGTTATTCTTAATTTATATATAGAAATTTGTGAATATATTGAATAATTATGATATAATCCAGCCATATAGCAGCTGATATTTAGACTTGCATATTAAAATAAGCTTGGTTACAACACGCAGCTTTCTAAATTTCACTTCCTTAACAGAAACAAGAATCTAGAGACATATTTTATTGACTTTGGTTTAATAATTTTATTTTCTTTAGTTTCACGCTCTATCCCGCCATTACAGGATAGATAGAAGGAACCTATGAACATAATATGAATCTAACTCTCCGTTCCCTATAAAGACACTTCCGTTCCCTGCTTTCGGCCGAATTTTTGAAAAATCTCTTGTTGATTACCGGCGTTACTCTCCGTTTGGAAGAATAAAACGATTGAAAGCTTTTTATGCATTAAAAAGATTTTCTTATTAATATTTTATTATCTTTCATTCTTTAAATGTGTGTAAAAAAATTAAAAATATTAAAATATCCCTCATTCTAAAATTAACTGTTGTGTAAAGTTAAGAAATAAAACAGAAAAAAATAAATAATAAATAATTTATCTACATGTATGAACTAATCTATTGATTCAAGAAACGTGTGATGAGACGACAAATATACGATAAGATTTTAAAACAATCTGTGATAAACTATTAAAGATTTGATTTGAATTTTTATCGATATTTTTATGTTATTGAGAAAGAAGAGAGAGAAATGTAAATATGGTAGCCCACTGACAATAAAAATTATGAATATTAAGTATTACTGTAGGTACATAATCTGTTGCATCTTCAGTTATTTTTTCTTTTTACTTTAGTTTTAGCTGATTGGCAGAGGGAATATGGGAATCTAGTGCTGGGAAACTCCGTTCCCATTAAAATACTTTTGTTCGTTTTGTTAGTAGACTTCTATAGAGGTATCTATTTTTATATAGGTAGGTACATTTAGGCCATCGTGGCCCGGTGGCACAAAGGTGTAACTGTAAATGGAAGAATGAAATATTGCATATTTTAATTCATCGCTCTGGTGACAAGGCAAAGCGCGGTTTTGGGTTCCATTAGTACCTTGAGATTCGGCAAAAGTGGTAAACGGAAGTACTTCTATGGATGCGTATTCTTTTCTTTTCAAAAAAAACAAAATACTATAACTTTAGTATTAAAAAGTGTTAGAAATAGTCTATAATGTCAAACGGTCTCCGCCGGATGTGTACTGCAGATAAACGACTAATTGACCCGTCCATACAATTACCACATTTGTAGTTGCATGTGTGGTCACGCGATCTGTTACTAGACTCAGCAGCAGTCCACTTTAAGTGGACTGACAAAGGCTAAGCGAGGGTCATAGATTCGAATTCGAATTCCATCCTTTAGAATGTATATTTTGTTATATAATCATTTATTTTTATATTGCTATTATAGTTGCGTTTTTACTTGGAAGAATGTTCACATATTTTTATTAGTTTTATGACGCTCGTCTGGACAGACAAGGTACGGAGTTGGGTTTCGCATTTCAACACGCAATGCTTTAGAAATTAAATGAAAAGTGAGGAGCGGAGTGTCTAAATACTATGTGATCTATATATACTTTACCTAGCTTCATGTAAGAAATATGGCTTATTTTAATATCACAGCATATGCAGGCGGACCCTGGGAATCTAGTGTTAAGTTACTCTGTTCCCAATTTTCCGCTGAATTTTAAAGTGGCAGAGCCCTACACAGCGTTTTAGCTCGTTGCCAAATATTTAACATTTTCATTTTCCTCGCTCTTCATTTTCTCGAGTGGGAATCGAATCCAGAACCTGTAGCGTTTACAATCGCACTCTTGTGTTGGTGAGGTGAGGTTCAGGAGCACGTCGATTGGCCTAACTGTCATATCCACGTCTGTCCACGATGTCTCCTCATGAAATTTTAACGTGATATTTAATCCATCCCCATCATCTAGTTCTATTGTAAAATAATAAACAATTATTACAGCATATTAGCATATAATCGTTAATGGTGTATAATCTGTGATAGCGTCATTGTTGTCTAGAGGCCGGCCCTGTGTTCGTCCGGATGTGAAATTTTCTATACAAAATTTTGTATTTTACGTAACGTTACCTTAATGTTACCGCGTGGTTTTTTTGTTTACTATGTTTTTCTTGTCATTTTAATTTTATTATACTTTTTATAAAACTTTTTTTTATTTTTTATTTATAAGCAATTACGTTTAATGAATTGTAAGCTGACTGGATACTTTTTGACCTAAGTCCCCTACTTAATATCCTGATTGTGAAACTCAATAATTTTAATTCCGATTAAAGAACTCTTTTAAGTTTTACACTGTATCCCACCCATAGTATCGTAGGCAGAGTTAACCTGGGAACCTAATGTTAAAACACTCTGTTCCCATTTTCCGCCGAATTCTGTCATTGTGTGTTTAGTTAATTGACTTTAACAACACACTTTGCCTTGTTAATCTCTGATAATGATAATGAGGAAATGACCCTATCAAATATTTCATTTCCTCGAGTGGAAATCGAACTTACAACTTTTCGAGTTTACAGTCGTGACTGGCCTCGAAGAGCTAGAAGAATAGAAGAATTCTATATAAAAAAGCGGAAAATAGAAATAATGTTTGCTTAGTATCTACTAATTATGGATTAAAGATACAGCCAACGACTAGATTTAAAGTTTTTAATACTTAACATCCATTATAAACTTAATTATGGGAAATATTATGTTTGTTTAATGGTATTAAGTGATAAAATGTAATACTGTGACGACCATGTAACAGTCAAATAATTATATCAATATTTTACAATCTTATTTTGTTTAATTTCACGCTATATACCGCAGATAGCAGGACAGACAGAAGAAACGTGAGAATCTATTGTCAAGACAAGACACTCTGTTCGCTTTAACAAACAAACACACAAGACAAACATAGGAAAAAAATTGTAAATGACTTTGTTTTTTAAATACGAAATGTAAAAAATATTGTAAAAGAGAAATAGATATTTCCGAAAACGATTTTATAGGTTCAAAACAAGTAGATGGATCTCACGACTCAAATTTAATTATTTACTAACAATAATTTATAGATATTTACTTTCTGTATCTCAAGCAATTCACTTCAATTCACGCACACAGCGGGTACGCAGAAGTAACCTAGTGATAAAAAATTCTGGAGGCGAGAATTGCGTATTGAAGCTTATATCTTAAGCAACACCTACCTATCTTAATATATGCGGGAAGAAACGAAAAAAACAGTATTGTAAAAAGTAAACATATTTCATTTCAATCGTTCATGTACTTTGAAGTAGGTATATAAACAGCATTGATCGTTAAATTTAATTTTACCTTATACATGACTTATACGTAGAAGCGTATTTAAGTACTTATAAGGAAAAACATATAAGAATGTACAATAGTTTCACATTTTATAAATAGATTCACTAGATATTATGTTTTCTCTTTTTATTTAATTTAGAAGTTTCGAAATAAAAATATTTAAATATTTACTCAACATGCAAGGCCTCCAAAATTTGGAGGAAAGACCCACGGATTGCTTTAACATTAGGTTCCCAGGTTCCCTCTGCTTACCCTGCTACGTGTGGGATACAACATGAATATTCTTTATTCAAATAAACTATTATAGGCACTTTTGAATCATCGAATTGTTAGTAGCTACAGAAAGTTTCATTTCATTAGGCCCATATTTTTATTTCATAGTTAGTTACCACTTCTCGTTAAAAATTATTACTTTTATTTGGAATATAATTTTTAGTATGGGTACAAATAAAATGTCGAACGATAACAAGAAAAATAAAATTACATTAATATTCCATAACAATTCAATCATTTGATTTTCTTTTTAAATATAAAATATTGTCTCAAAAGGCCATATTACTGTTATTATTATTATTGAAAGTCAGAGCAATTCTAGTCTCATGGTGAGTATGAAACAGAGTGTAAACAGAATTTAGTTCGATTAAGTGTTGATTGATTTAAAATATTTTATGACTAAAACAAATTATGTTTTAATATAAATTATATTATGAAATATTAAGATATAAAGTTCCTTCAGATTTATAGGTTAATAAAAAAATATATTTAATGTACATACATTTATCTCGTGAACATCTTATCTCTGTAACATTAATTACCCATATATAGATAAGGTTATAAAAAGATAATTAACGTTTATTTAGTATTAGGAAGTATTGTGGGATTACTTAAACAAGTAATAATAATTAAATTATTACACATATCTTTAAATTTTTTTGTTATGATTTAATTGATAGGATATTTAAAGAATGTCGGCTTCCGGTGCTTTCACGTGTTTTAGCTCCGATTTTTTTTGTGTTATGGCAAACAGCCTCAAGCTTTTCAGTCTAGTTACGATAACTAAAGATACAAAAAATATCTGTTAGAAATTATAATTTTAAATGTTAAATCATTCAGACACGTGCCGACAAATCCTAAATTAATATGTTTTTATAAAACAATGTAGCTAAATCTATGCTTAGGTCAGACAACAAAATAAACGTGCTTAACTATTATATGCTTAACACGGCCAGTGTCAATGTAACAAAGACATTGTCGGCCATGCATAATTTTAGTGTTCCATACGTTCCAACGTGACATTTAGTGTTCCATACAAAGGAAGGATGAAAACAAAATGTCTTAGCCAAATTCAGAGCCATGAAAAAAAAGGTTATTGTCAATATCGAATGACAGATGCAGTTTATGACGGATTATGGGCTTTAGAGCGTAAGTTGTAATATATTTTATTGTTTTATGCAGGCATAGGCTAGTCCTGCCACAGAGGCACAAGCGTGATTATAAACTCGACAGGCTGTGGGTTCGATTACCATTCTCTCCAGAATTCGGCGGAAAGTGGGCAACGGAAGTATCCTATATGTGGGATATTGCGTGGCCTTAAAAAATTACATGTAGGTAAGCAGCCCATGACGTTCAGAAAGAGGTTCAACAAAATTTTTCTTTCGTTTCGCTTCACACTTTATTAGACACCAGGTGATAGGCAGAGATAACCCGGGAACCTAATTGTCAGAAATTTCCCTTCCCCACTATCCACAGAATTAATAATTCTGAAGTATTATTTGATTATTTAGAAGTTTGGCAAAACTTTACTCAGGATCTTTTTTTATACTAGTATTTATTAATGCACGATGCAAATGTTTGGCAATAGCGTAGGTCGATGTATTTACTTGACCTAGAAAGCCGAGTGTTGTTAAATACTACTTATTCTATAGAAGGTGAAAACAAACATATATTTGTAGAGATTAATTAAAATATAAAAAAATAATTTAATGATTTTTAAAATTTATTAAATTCGGAACATAATAAAAAAAAACATCTATACTAATATAATAAAGCGGAAGAGTTTGTTTGTTTGTTTGTTTGTTTGTTTGAACGCTAAGATCTCTGGAT
>JAKRZM010000147.1:16772-53830 GCA_036379175.1 Heliconius cydno galanthus | reverse complement strand
ACCAGTAGATCCAGAGATCTTAGCGTTCAAACAAACAAACAAACAAACAAACTCTTCCGCTTTATTATATTAGTATAGATTTTCCTTCATACAATAGATAGACAGATCAAAATTTTATTTACCTTGGAAACTTCATTTAGATTAACATTGTCCTTTTTATCACTCAGAAACATATTGGGTATCTTTAAATTACTAGATATTATATATCGTTATTCAGGCCAGTCGTGGCGCAGGACACAAGTGTACAATTGTAAACGCAATAGGTTGTGGGTTCGATTCCTCGAGCAGATGAAATATTTAATATTTTCATTTACTCGCTCTGGTAAGTGGTAACGAGTTAAAGGGCGATGAAAATTAAAAAAAACCTGCTAACAAATTTTAGTTACTGTAGCACCTGCACATACCAAGGTCGTCATTAAGACACTAGAGAGAAAAATAACTTTAAATATTCATTTCTATTCTATTAGTAAAGTGTGAAGTCAAAAAACCCAAACTAGAAAACCCATTTACAATCACTTTTAAAGAATACCTTGCCCAAATTCGTAGTGTTAAAAAAATATACAAATATATTTCCAAATAAAACGTTTACTTTAACCGTTAACACAAATGTTTGTCCAAATTACAAAAATAAGAGCAAAAGGCTTACTTCGTGGCCTGATCTCGTATGTTAATCTATGTATACTAATATTATAAAGCTATATGATAAGTTTGTTTAGTCGAATGCGCTAATCTCAAAAACTGCTAATATATTTTATTTTTGTAGCTATTAGGCTGTATTTCATCCCGTTAATCATTTGAGGCCAGGTGTGTCTAAACACTATGTTCCCTCTGTTCTGTTTATGTGCGGGATACACGTGAAGCTGATTTATTTATTTTAAATTTAAAAAAAAACTTGAAAATAACAGAAAAAGCATTAGGTATTATCATTTGATTGATACTTTCTGATATCAAATTCTAAGAACATATTCGTACTAGAGAAGTATAAAGTCATCAAAGACAAATTAAAAGTAATCGATTATTTTAACCGATTATTTATGGTATACACCTATATAAAAAGGAATATAATTTAGTTCTTCTAATTTTAATCAATTGCCAGTCAAAGTATTTATTCTTGTAATTCAAATTTAAAGTTGACAAAGTTAAAAACAAAAAAATGTGGTCAAAAAATGAGATCCTATTGTTAGCTAGTTCAATACATACATAGTTCATACATTTTCCGTCTAAGTTTTCTATATATTACATGTTAAGTCTCAAACTTGTCTTCCAAACCGAAGAAATAAAAATAATTAATTCGCTCAAAGGATCGAATCCACAACCATCCCGTTTACAGAGCCACTGCGACACAACGGCACAATTATCTTAATTAATTATCTATGGTACCTATACACAGGATATATTTAGGAAAAAACACCATAATTAAGCAGTTCTCCTAATTTTAGTAAACTGCCAGTCACATTACATAATTAGTGACATTTGTTAAAAAAAAACTATTTTCGTTGTTTTTTTAGGGTACACCCATAACGATTGCGTTAATTTCCATACAAATCCATTCACAATGGTTCTAATCGGGCGTGGAGACAATTAAATGTTTGTTGCTTTTGTTTATAGCTCAATTTTAAATTTATTTGAGTTAACGAGGCTGTTATACCGTAATGCTTAATAGACCGACTGATTATAAACGCAACGTTTGTGGGTTCGATTTCCATTTGAAGGAATAGATATGGCATAGGAAAGAAAGGGGCCTGTTTGAAATTTTACTAACAAGAAATTAACCCTGAATGGGCCATGGGCAAATTAATTATTACACTGTCTATAACTTTCCCATTAAAATATATTTTATATACGTATTGTAGTTTTAAGTCTTTTTTATACGAATTCAATATCTCGCACATAGCAGGAGAGACAGAGGTTCCATGCAATCTTAGTGTTAAGACGCTCAGTTCTAATCACAAGTTCCAATTAAGATCGAACGAACTGGAGGTATTGCTTCGTTACCAGAGCGAGGAAATGAAAATATTAAATAATTATATTCTTAAAGTGAGAATCGAATCCACTACTTGTGGCTTTTACAGCACGATCGTGCGCTTCTGAGCCGATACTGGCCTCCAAATTTAAAAGTATAGTAATAATAATAATAATATAGAATACCTAATATTGATTATGAACTCATTCTCATAATCTTTTGTCAATGTGAGCTTATCGAAGTTTTATTATTAAACGATCTCCCAATTTCAAGTACCTAAAGGATGATAAAGCAAGATATTTTTTTATCTATCCGGCGTAAATATATCTGTCCGGCTCGTCTGAACTCAGTCACTGGTCATATCTAGAAGTCCTCTGTCCTGTACGTTTGTTTGTTTTTTTTCATTGTGTGGTTTGTGGTGCCTTTTTTGAAATAAAATGATTTTAGACGATCTGGGGAAGGATAAGAGAGATGTTGAGGTATGGTTTTATTTTTGTTGTTTTAGTTCAGGTATTTACCGAAAAAGATATTGAGACAGATTAGTGAATTACTCACTGAAACAATCGAGAAAAATAATGGATGGAATAAACATCAGACACTATATTGTTTTCAATTTAAAATATGAGGCCAGTCATGGCGCAAGAGTACAAACGTGCGATTGTAAACTAGACAGGTAGTGGGTTCGATTACCACTAGAGTAAATGTACTATATAATATTTTCTTTGTCTCGTTATGGCAACGAGGCAAAACGCGACATAGAGTGCTGACACTCAACACCAACCGATGCCTCCAAAAGTCGTCAGAAAGTGAGGAACGGAAGTGTTTTAATGGGAACAGAATGTCGTAACAATACGAGTACGTTTCCAGGTTACCTCTGCCTACACAACGACATGTTTACAAATAGTTTCAATATGTTACATATTAATCAATCACAACCTATATAGGATTTCAATTTGTTTGTCAACATTCAACAATCAATGTTTAACATCCACATTTATTATTCATAACCAGCGGACTCAGGCGGCGTCGCCCGCTTGAATTATACGAATATTTATGAAATTATTTCCATGTTTAAGGGGCAAATTCTAATAAACCATGAAATACGTATTCATTGAAATATTTTTAAAAGTCTATATTTCAAATTTTCGATGCCGATTTAAAGATTTTTCCATACAACCTTTCAACCATTATTTCATCCCTTTAGGATAACATTTTTTGAAAATCTCATAAAGAATAATTCTTAATTATTCGGGGTAAATTTTTTGTTAGTAAAATTTTTGGAGTGCAAGACAATTCTGGGGTGGGCACGGGCCACCTCTCCCCGTTACGTTACCATTTGAGTTCTCATTTGAGTAATTTATTTGGCTATTTAGATAAACAAATTATATACGGTCGGGCTATGTCAATACATTTTACTTTAACCTTATTTTTAACCGACTTCTGTAAGAAAAGGAGGTTATCAATTCGACTGTATTTTTTTACTAAAGATTAATCAGCTAGACGCTATATGCTGCACACAGCAGAGTAGACAGAGAAAACCTGGTGTTAAGTAATTCCGTTTCCCACTTTCCGCCGAATTATGCATGTTGAGAGGCGGAACTTAACTCCGCGCTTGCCTCGACACCAGAGCGAATAAATATAAATTTAAATAAATATTTCCTCGAGCGAACCTACAACCAGTTCCGTTTACAGTCACACTTTTACTGGCCTATTTTCATTTTATAAATTTACATAATTATAAATACGAGCTACATAAGGAATGTATGTATGAAATTTCACCTCAAACAACTTCAACTGACCTAGTTTTTTCAGTGGAGTGCAATCTTTAGATATAATTTTCCTTTTCTTATCAAATATTGTAATATAAGGTAATAATGATTACTGATTATATAAATTCTACTAATATTATAAATGTGAAAATGGATGTTTGTTCCAATTAAAAAAAAATACTAAACGTATTTAGATGAAACTTTACAGTAGGTAATATATATATATTTATTTGTTTATATTTTATTTTAGCTTCACGCTGTGTCTCGCATGAAGCGGGGTAGGCAGAAGGAACCTAGTGTTCCCATTCCATGCTCGCCGAATTTTATCTAATTAATACAGCAAAGAAATGATAATAATTTATTTTACCAACTGGGCATCGAATCCAAAACCGAAACCTTACAGCTTTATAATATTAGTAAAGACCTATAAATTGAATATTTTTTTCCCAGGATGTAAAGGAGGAGTTGAACAAAAAGGAACATGAGGACAGCGACGCGCTGGAAGCGGTCCTCATGCACGTGGGGGAGCTGGGCCGCTACCAGAAACTGTTGTTCGTGGGAATGGCTCCTTTCGGAATTTTCTTTGCATTCGTATATTTCGTACAGATGTTTGTTACGGCGACACCTCAGAGACATTGGTGTAGAGTGCCAGAGTTAGAGCATTTAGATTTAGAATTGAGGTTTGTATATTTATTTTATTTATTAAGTTTACAAACGGCTCATACATTGTTACATTTCAGTAAATCTAACTTAAAAACTAAAAACAATTAATGTACTGCCACTTAAAGATAAACACTGCATACAATATAAAGTGGTTGAGAATAATCGTGAAATGGTAATTAATATAAACATAGGTTTGCAAATAAATAAGCGCGTATCAATATTATATAAAAATATACTAAACCTAAATTAAGGGATTCACACATATATATATACCATAAATGGGTACATAACCAGGAGCATCAATCAGTAATAACATAATTTACACAAATTGTATTGCTTTCTTAAAAGCTGTTATAGATATTTTACAGATATCAATATTGGTGGGCACACTACATTTCTTATTATAAAGTGAGCTTAGCCTTGTAATAGGAGAATTAGATCCCAATTTTGTTCTCCGTTGCGGTGGTGCAAACAAACGGATAGATATAGAGTTTATTATGTAACTAGCGTGACACTCTATCCCGCATATGGCAGTGTAGGCAGAAGGAACTTAGTATTAAACACTCCATTCCCCATTTTCTGCTCTATTTTTCGGGGAAGTGTGAGTTGGGTGGCGGAATTCAACGTTCTGCTTCGTATTGACACTAGGACTACGAAATTAAAGTATTTCAGAAATTGGGATTGGAACCACTTTAATGGAAACAAAGTGAAGACTAGATTCCCAAGTTAGCTCTGCTTACCATGGTATGTGCGGGATACAGCGTGAATAAAAAAAATGCGGTGAAGTTGCTAATATTCAAACAGATTTTGGTTTTTGCCTTTTTTCCTTCGATTTATCTTATCGTTTAACCATCATCAGATAACAATATTACGAAATATGTAATAGCATTTTGTAACATCAATATTGTTCGATTATTTTATCAGATTTGTGTGACATAAAATATAAAGTAAAAATATTAACTTCAAAAACTGGTGTGTTGTGGGTTCGATTCCTACTCGCAGGAATAAAAATTTAAAATTTTGATTTCCTCGCCCTCATAAAGCGTAGCGTGGCGTCGCTACATGCAATGCCCCTAGAATTCGGCGGAAAGTGGGCAACAGAAGTGTCTTAGTGGAAACAGAGTATTCCACTTGATTAACACTTGACTATTTTTGCGTACCTTGCAAAGTACAGGATACAGTGTGAACCTAAAAAAATGTTTTTTAAGGCATTTTTTCTTAATTAAAAAAAAATGCTAATATAATTTCAAATTAACCAGGCGTAACCTAACCACGCCTGTCAACGGAGACGAATGGAACAAATGCCTCATGTACGACGCCAATTGGACTCAGGTGTTGATGAACTACAGCATAGCAGTCGACACGCCTCTGGTGCCTTGTAAGGATGGATGGGAGTTCGAGCTGGGAGATATCCCCTATCATACTATTATAAGTGAGGTAAGGAACATAATATGTAACTAGCATTGTGGTTTTATAGCATCAGGTAGGATCCTGCGTATAGCAAGATAGACAAAGGGAACCTATTGTTAAGAACTTAAGACACTCCGAATCCCCCGAAATTTTCGTTCTCAGGTTCCCACTCGAAACAATAAAACATTTAATATTTAAATTTCTTCGCTCTGGCAACCAGGTAAAGCGCGGCGTTGAATTCCGTCACTCAACATGCAATTTGGCGGAAAATGGGAAACAGAGTCTCTTAATATTAGTTTCCCTCTGCCTACCCCACTATGTGCGGTATTCAGGGTGACGCACACACGCACAACCTGGAGTGGGCACGGCTACGGCTGTCTTCAATAATAAGATAATTTTGAGATAATTATAGAAGCACCAACGAGGCCGATTGCATTTGACCTACTTTAATATCAATATCCAAGAATTAAAATTGACTTGGCACCGACAGACGTTTCAGGAAGCAATTCTACCTAATGAACTCTATGTTTATCTAATTTATTGCTAAACGTTAATAAATTTCATATTGCTGTCGCTGATAAAGTAATAATGATGTATGTGCTTGATAAAAAGAGAATTGTACGTACTATAAAATAATGTTCTGTGGTCATTCTTCCATTCCCCACTTATTATCTAATACTCGAGATACTGCGTGTTGAGTGGCGGAACTGAACGCCACGCTATGTCTTACCAGAGCGGGAACACCGCGCTTTGCCTCGTTATTAGAGTGAGGATATAAAAATATGAAATATTTCTTTTCCCCAAGTGAGGATCGTAACCACAACTAACTAACTAACTGTTTACAGCCTCATCAAAAAAATTATGAGGCCAGTCGTGGCGCAGTGGCAGGTTCGATCTCCACTTGAGGAAAGGAAGTGAAAGCGAAGTATTTATTTAAATTTATATTTTCATCTTCGCTCTGGTGTCAAGGTAAAGAGCTTCGTTCAATTCCGCAACTCAAAGTCGGCGGAAAGTGGGGAAAAATGTGTCTTGGTTTCCTCTGCCTACCCTGCTGCGTGAAGCTGATTTTTTTCTCGTTTATCTTTACAGCGCGGCTGGGTTTGCGAGTACGCGCGGAACACTCCCATCACTCAGGCTGTTTTCTTCGTAGGATCTCTGGTCGGTGGAGTATTATTTGGATGGATGGCGGACTACTACGGACGAGTGCCTGCCTTGGTTGGTAAGAATTTATATTATAGAAACTTTAAATTATTTAAATCGTCCAAGGAAGTGGTTGAGATTGTAATGTAGAAAAGGGAAATTTATTATTTTCATCTCCTAGCTCTGGTGAGGAGACAAAGCGACACGTTGAATTTAACAACACCTGCAGAAAGCGGCGGAAAGTGGGCAATGGTGGTGTCTTAATGGGAACGGAGTGGAATTAAAATTAAGTTAATTTTATTTAACAAATGTGTTGTTTATTTAATTTTAGTTGCTAACTTGATGGCATTCGTTGGCGGTGTGGCCAGTATATACACGAAAGGTGTATGGGATTTTGCGGTCTGTCGATTTCTGGTCGGCACGTCCTATGATAGCTGTTTTATGATTATGTATATTTTAGGTAAGTTTTTTATTTTCTTTTTTCTTTGTTATTTCTTCAATTGGCATGATAATAGACTTTGAGAAACTGTTCTATTATGTTGAAAAATATATTATAATTACAACTTATACATAAATTGCGACGAAATGTCATGGCGTTGCTTATTTCTCAGTTCTGTTATAAAAATGTAAGCAAATATATTCCCACCTTGTAATTTAAATAATAATGTATATTACGTTAATAGCTTTTCAGATTTTTATTTAAACCCTCCCCTTACTTATAAACCCTATCTAATCAACAAAAAAGTACTAAACCAATAAAAAAATTCCAGTTCTCGAATACGTGGGTCCAAAATACCGTACATGGGTAGCTAACCTGTCAATCGCGCTATACTTCGGCGGCGGTTGCCTCATGCTGCCCTGGCTCGCCCTGTGGATGTCGGACTGGCGGAAATTACTCTGGATAACCACTTTACCCTTCCTCATCGTACTTGGAGTACCTTTTACTGTACCTGAGAGTGCTAGGTGAGTTCGTTTTTTTATATTGTCTTGTAAGGTTTTGGAGTGTGGGGCCTGGTTATTCTCGTTTTTTAACGCCATGCTGTATCCCGCATATAGCAGGGTAGGTAAGGGCAACCTAGTGCTAAGACACTCTGTTCTCATTAAGACACTTCCGTTGGCCACTTCTGTGTTGTTGTGGCAGATAGGAACGCCGCACATTTCCTCGATACCTCTGTACCACGACTGGCCTCATCTCTTTTTATATTGAAACACATATTACGTGAAGTAAAAATGTTTACTATTAGGAACTACATATATCTCTTTTATGACTCATAAAAAATATTTTGTTCATTTCAAGATGGCTCTCATCGCGCGGCAGAGTGAACGATGCAGTAAAAGTGTTGAGAAGATTTGAAAAAGTGAACGGGACAAAAATACCCGACGATGTCATGGATGAGTTTATTGTAAGCTTTGTTTTATTATATTGAATGTATCGTGATATATAGGTACCTACATTATGTTCACAGAACCCTTTTTTGATTTTTTTCCCTTTCAAATGAAAACTAATCAATCGATTATCATAAAACTTTTTATTACAAAAATATTTAAAAAAATATCCTCTGGCTATATAAAAAGAAATTTAAGCGAGAGAAGCGGCGTCTCTAGTATTAGGTAAATAATAGACAAATGTAAATAATAGTTCCCTGCAATAGCTACATTAATTTCTCCATTCAATTGAATTCCATTAATTATCAATATTTTCAATCTGCACCAGGTATCAGCAAGCCAAACACGTCAAACCAATGAATCAATGAAGGAGGTCTTCACCAGCGCTCCTCTAAGGAAGATGATGATACTCATGGTCCTCGTGTACATGGCCTGTGCGGTCATATTCGACGGCCTCGTCAGAATGTCTGAAGGCCTTGGACTGGACTTCTTCATCACCTTCACACTGACGTCCGCTACGGAGATACCTAGTGTTACGCTGTTGGCGTTTGTTTTGGATAAGTATGTGGATTTTTTGTACTCTGGGTTTTGTGGTATATGTACCTATATACTCTTTCGATTTTCCAAGAAGTGGACAAAGGCGTGTGTAGTACAAGATTTTGCTTGCTGGAGCCAGGTGATTTTTTTCACCTCTTAAGCAATTTAAAAAAAAATACTTATTGGCGGAAACCGGTTATCCTCTTCCTCCTTCTTTAGCGGAAGAGAAAATAGTTCTAAAATATAAAATTTCTTCTTAGCGAAGATAGAGGTGGTTTTGGCATCAGCTCAATACTATTTATTAATTTCTTACAATATTATATCGTAGCATTTAAATTAACTTGTTACTTCTGAAACAGATGGGGTCGACAGGTGCTCACGTGTGGGCCAATGGCTGTGTCTGGATTGTTAATACTTATCGCTACTATCGTACCTAGAGGTAATACTAACTACGTTTTACTCGTTAACTTTATAATTAGAAAATTAAATATGTTTCTTTTTATTTTTACGCGTCTATCATTATAGTAATAAAGAATCTATTGACATATTAATATTATGCTATATAGGATACTTATTTTTTATGTTAATAGTAACGTTTTGGTTCGAAGACAATGCCATATTTAATATTTCAAATCAACATTTTTGAATTACATAAATTATTAATGAAATAAAACATTCCACCAGGTATACCCCAAGTATCGCTGGCAATATTCGCCCGTTTCGCAATCAACATGTCGTACAACGCCGCCATCCAGTGGTCCGCGGAGTTGCTGCCGACGCCGGTGCGCGCGTCCGGCTCCTCCCTCATACACGTCAGCGGGTACGTGGCGACGCTGGTGTCGCCGTTTATTGTTTATTCGGTGGGTATTTTGTAATAGATTTTTTTTATGATGGTTTTAAATTATTTTAAGATGTTTTTGAAGATTTTTTTAGCTTAGTCGTTTAGAAAATGCTTCAAACATAGTTTTTGTTTGATTCATTCCATATCTTACACATAGCACATGTACGCACATATCCAGGGTAGGTAACATAGGAATCTAGTGTTAAGGCGCTCCCTTTTCATTAAGACTTCTTCCGTTCTCCTTTTTCTGAATTTTGAAGCATTGCTTGTTGAGAAACGGAACTTACAGCCTCGCTTTGTTTTAGTTACCAGAGCGAGGAAATGAAAATATTCAATATTTCATTCCACCCACTGGGAAACTATATAATGAGTTATAATGATTTTTAATTAATGTAGTGAACCCACCGTGAAGTTAGGTTTTCTGAACTTTTGTCACCAAGTAATTTAGAAATGTTGCAAGCAGTCTAAATTATATTTATTTTTTAAAATTAAATCCATTTCAGGAGCGGTACTGGAAAACCTTGCCACTACTCATTTTAGGGTTGATAGCCTTATTCGCGTGTACCGTAGGAGTGTTGTTGCCGGAGACGAATGGAAGGCAAATGCCACAGACTATAGAGGAGGGAGAAAAGATCGTGAACAGCCACGTTGTATGCGGGTATGGTTGATAAATTTATTTTGCATTTTGCTTTTTTTGGACTTTTACATTATCTTGCGGAGCTTAACACCACGTAGGTATTGATTTGTTTAATAATCTAATGTTTCCTAATCTTAACCGGATCAGAAACGATATCCATTGTTTACAAGTAATTTTATATTTAATTATATTTTTAAAATTTTGATATAATTTCCCAACTTTATTAAAATATATATTCTATTTTTAGAAAACCTGAAGAGGATGAAAAGAATCACGCCGATGAAAAAGAGAAGTCGTTAATTGCTTAACATAAGTTATGATTTATGTAGAAAGGGCCAAACTCAACGTGAACTAAATATCTTATACATATCATAGAATATATCTGAGATACAAAAATACGTGTAACTTATATAATTGGAAATGTAAGGATAATTAGGGTTAACTTCGAAAATTTTATATTTCTGTTAATTTCCTATAAGTACCAAACACAGCATTATTTTGGGCCTTGGCAACATTCACCTATTAGATTAGATACCTTAGGGTACATATAACGAAAATAATCTAAAGCACGAAGAAAATTACTAGAATACAGTATCCATATTTTTTTACCACATATGCAACATACATAGCTAATTATGAGGAAGGTCTATTTTTGTAGACATTATAAAAATCACCAATCAAACTGGTAAATGAAATTATTTTAATTAAATTATATAATTTTCAATAAAAAAAAGAACTTAACCGCTAAATACTACATATAAATATATAATATAAGTTTGTTAGGATCACATATGATAACTAAAGTAATAAACACTGTCTGTGATAAATAAATCAATTTATAAAGTTGTTCTTAGTTTTTAATGTGAATACGATGTACAAAAGTATAGTTTATTATTATATATAAATATATTATATAATTAATAAGTAACTTGCTAATGTCTGTGTGTAGAAGATATTTCATATTATAGATAAGAATATTTTGCTTCTAATGAACTTCATTTTGTCGTATGTTGTGTCGTCAGTGCAGGACCTGCAATTATTGGTCAATTTTTTTTTTCAATAAACTTAAAATACAAATTATTTTATTTTAAGGGTTTTTTAATGTCTACTGTAAAAAATATGTTTTTTTGCATTACGAATGTCTTGTCTGACGCCTAATCATATACCCATAACGGCCATTCCCCCTGTCTAGGCCAATAAGACCAGAGATTATCAACAAAACTAAATACTGTTCAGCTATATAGACATTTCTGTAGATATTTTATGGAAAAAACCACAAAAAAATATTTTAATATGTTGTCATTTATCAAATAACCTGTATTATTAAAACTCACTGCCAATTTATTTTAATTAAATTTCAATGGCAAATTAATATTCTTAAATTCATATTTTATTTAAATATGTTGTAATGTTGTCTTTTGTAAAATCTACTTAATTTATTTAGTGATAATTCTTAAGTATAGTATAGTATTTTGTTTTTAAGTATTTTATTACTTAATAAATATTTTGTTCTAATTGTATTTATTTATTTTAGTGCCTATGATGTATGTATGATGTATGCCTATGATGTATGATGTGCTACACACAATGTCTCGAAAATTGGGCAGTGCGTGGGGAGCAGAGTGTCTTAACACTAGGTTTCCTCTGCCAACCCTGCTATATAATAAAAATTATTAAAACCTTCCCAACTCAGGTTCAGTGGAAGGTAAGAGTTCGTTAAGAAAGGAGATAAACAAGTAAACAAAAGTAACCAACACTAACATGTATTAAACAATCACGACTGTTTTATACTAAGATACATTTTGCCGTTAATATTCTGTTTGTCTGGGTTGATCCTCTTCAGTATTTGCGTCATGGTCTCCACGAGGCGGTCCGAGCTGACTCCGGTACGCTTGGACTTGAACTTGGTGAGCAACTCGGTGGTAGTCATTGGTTTGCGAGCGAGATAACGTCTCACAGCTTCTTCTGTTACGCCGCATTCGCTATAGCAAAAATATATAAAATTTAATTAAAACTGAAGTCGATGTAATCGAGGATATTTTACCGCCCTTAAAATAGTTGTGCACATTTAATTTTAGGATTATTCCTTTTTTTCACCTTCATACTGTATCCGGCAAGTGGCAGGGTAGGCACAGAGAACACAGTGTTAATACATCCATTCATCACTTTCCGATGCATTCTGGGGGCATTGCGTGTTGTGTAACGGAGCTCAACGCCGCGCTTTGCATCGTTACCAGAGCGAAGAAATGAAAATATTAAATATTTCATTTCCTCGAGTGAGAATCGAACTCACAGTCCGTCGTGTTTACTGTCACACGCTTGTGCTCCGCTGCCAGGACTGGCGATCGATTTAATCGCGTATTATTTTATTATATATTTTTGGAGTCGTGGCCGCCATGAAACTAGTGCCATGCAGATGGCTGCGCATATATGATTTTAGGATTTTTTCTTATTTTTAATTATATTCCTCCCGTTGTTCACTACACAGTGGTTTAATTCAGGGCGCCGCTTTAACCGTACTGCATCTTCACAACACAACCAATGATCCCAACATTGGACTAAACATTGGCCGTGTAACTTCTACCGAAGTGTAAGTAGTGTAAGATGTATAACTCACGTGTAAGAGGCGTCGAGCTTGGGGCGCTTGGCGCCGTGCTGGTGCGCGTTGGCGGCGGCGACAGCGGCGGCCGCGGCCGACGGCACTGGCGTATTGGAGCGCGACGTGTTGGCGCTGCCACCTTGGGGAGAATAGTTAGAGTACCATTAATTTGTCGAATACATAAAGAGCATAAATTTTTTTATATAGTGGGGATTCGAACTCGTCCCCTTTGGAATTCTTATTAAACACGCTTTATCTCACACATATCACCATAGGTGACATATTGTTAAGACACTTACGTTCCCGACTTTTCGCCGTTATATCAACCAGTGCAGTAGTGAGTCGTATTATGACTGACCCTAAAACCAGGTTGTAAAGGAATAGAAAGGTTGTTATTAGTCCGGTATTTACAAAGTTGTTGATGTATGAGCCATTCAAGCAGTTTCGATAGAAATGATGTATAGGTGAATTCCGTAAATCATAATAACAAAAAATAGCCAGATAATTTAGCAAACAAGTTACCTAATAATCATAATAGTAAAAAAAATCATACCACTTTTGCTGGCACTAGGTGGGTTCTTCCCTTCGGATGTCCCATTTTTACTTTTCTTTGGTTTCTTTGAACTGCTCTCTTGATCTGTGTCTGAATCTGAACTGAATTCACTGCTCGAATCTGTAATTTTAGTATAAGAAAATTGATTTTGTGTATTGAACACAAAATCAATTAAAAACTGGTATAATACAAATATTAATTTATATCACATATAAATTAATATTTGTATTATACCAATGTTGTACCAGATTTGTGTTACAAATATGTACTTAATTATTACTAACGGTTTCAGACAGTGTTGAGAAATTACGTAACATATTTACCACAGACATAGTTGTAAAAATATTTAAAAAATTAAGTCTTACACAAAAAAGTAATTCCCATACTGAAATTTTACCGTTTTTGATATATTGGCCATTCATAAAAAAATCATCTTAGATTTTTTGCCATGTGTACAATAAAATGTTCGACAAAAATTATATGCTTGTTTTTCCAACAATTCCTGATATTTCTTTATTCTCTTCTCATTTCTTCATGCAACATGAAGCCGAGTGAATATTGCACGTGTTTTGTTTATTGGATGACAAAATTTGAAAATAATAAAAAAAATACAAAATACTAACCTTTCTTGACTTCATCTGGTTTCTTCTTCTTCTTAGTCAACTTGCTGGCTCTCTCCTCCCCTTCCTTAGTAGGTTCATCCTCTTGCTCGGACTCTTGTTTTTGTTCCTGTTCCTCGTCGCTGTCTTCATCTGACGTTAGTAGTTTTCTACAAAAATATTTTAAGATATATAGTATACAATAGTAAGAAGTTAAATCATCGTCATAGACATGAATCCGTAACTAATTATTGCGTTATTATTGTTCAGTCACACACAATAGTAATGTTATATAATATACTGCATATTATATTAATATCAATAAATTATAATATTTCTAAAATACTGACCTTAATGCATCTTCCTCAGCAACTCCCTTCAACTCTTTGTTAGCTTTTGTCTCATGATCCGATTCACTGTGAGGTAAAAAAGCTATTTAATTATCATCAAAACATTTTAGTTAAAATAATCAAATATTCAATGAGGCCCGTCATGGCGCAGGGGCACGAGCATGCCACAGTGAACACGAAAGGTTGTAGGTTAGATTTCCACTCGAGAAAATAGATGCATATTACAAAAAAACTCTAATAAATATTTAAAAAATACCTATCAGACGAATCCGATATATAATCCCTCTCCCTTCCTTCTTCATCACCATCGTCACTCTCTTCAAACGCTTCATCTTCTACTTTCTTCTTTTTTTTAGGTGGAGCTCCTAAAAACATACAATTACGTACTAAATAAATAAAATTTCATTAATTTGGAGCCATCGTGGTGCAGTAGCATAAGCGTGTGACTGTAACTGCGAAGGTTATGGGTTTGATTCCCACCATTCCATCTATGCAAACGAAATAACAAGTCACAATTTTTATTTTTACTTTTTAATTAGTATAAACATATGTATAGTATAAAAATGATGTATACTAAACATGTAACTAACCCTTTTTATTCTTCTTTTTCTTAGAACCTGAATCGCTATCTTCTTTCTCCTTCTCTTTTTCCCCACCTTCTGAATCCGACGATTCATCGTCAGAGTCTATCCACTCATCCATTTCTGATATTTTGAGATCTATAGAAGTAATTGATTAAGAACATATAAAATATGTTGGTTAATAAATATAGGATGTTTTTGTGGATAATTTGAATATAATAATTATTATTAACCTAGTGCTAAGACAATCCGTTGCCCACTTTCTGTCGAATTCTGGAAGCATTATGGGTTCAGTGGCAGAACTTGACACACAATGCCAGAACAGACACTTTATGTTATATAATTTAAGGACTTAAATTACTAAGCTAAATAAAATTTTTATCTTATATTTACAAACACAATTGAAACATATTGTCTATATTATCGAAAAACTTAAACTCCCTCCACCAACCTCTTTTTTAAATCGAACCCGATACATGCATAGAACATTATCAAACCTTTCTTAGCTTTAGAGTTTTTAGTTTTCTTCTCGTCCGGATCGTCGCCGTCGTCAGCCGCGTCGTCGCCGCGCATACGTTTACGGAACATAAGGGAGAAGTAGTTTATTACTTTGTTACGCCTGAAAGGTCAAAGTAATTAATATTTTTATTATGTACATTATGTATTCATCACTTTGGTAACTAGGCATGCAAAGCGCGGCGTTAAGCTACGTCACTCAACACACAATGCCTCCAGAATTCGGCAGAAAGTGGGGAATGGAGTGTCTTAACACTAGGTTCCCTCTGCCTTCCCAGTTCTGTGTGGTATACAGCGTGAAGCTGAAAAAAATAGTTCTCTGTATGGCTATCGAATTTCTCCCCTGTATATAAAATAATATGTCGTTCTCCTAGCAATAGAGGCTTACGATTACTCTCACCAATTTGTATCAAAAATATCTAATACTATTTATTTATCAAAAAAACTGACCTTCCAAACTCCTGTTCAGCCTCTTCAGCAGACAGAGCCTTATAACGCTGTATCGGCTGGAAATTGTACCTTTAAAAAAATAATAAAGTTTATTTTTATTGTCATAAAAGTAATAAAAAAAATCCTCAATTTAAATTTGGCAGAAATAAATATTTTTATAGATTAAAATTTTCATCACTCAACACAAAATGATAAACATTAAGACACAACCTGTCGGGTGTACAATTGCACTTTTGTATCTCACTTGGGCCTCAGAACTGGCCTGCCAGTATAGTAATTAAAACTTATAGAATGAAAAAAACTTTACATAAACCAACCATTCTTGTAAAGGATAGGCATCTATGGCTCCATCATCTGCGTGAGTGAAAACATAATATGCCGCATTCTCTGATACTCCTCCTTCGCGGATACCTTTAAATCTAAAATATAAGAAAAAAAAAGTTATAAATTGTCTGTGTATTTCCTAATTCTAAAAATTCTTAAAAAATATTTTCAAAAAATTCTTGAATATACTTTCAGAATATAATAAATACCAGTAGGTTAAATTTTCACTCAGGGAAATTAATTATTATAATTTTCCTACTGAAGTAAGATAAATGTGAAATTGAGTTAAATCTGAATGACATTTAAAATCTTCCTACATAGATATTATAAATTATTTTTATTTATTATTATTATTCTTGTATAATACATATTTTTGAATTAAAAAAACTTATTTGACATTAAAATGAAAAATAAAGTGCCATACTTTTTCCCAGTCTTTCCACCAACTTTTAATATCCACGGCTGATCCTCAGGTTTATATTTCCTAGAGATAATACCGAATTTTTTACGACGTGCCTCTTCACGCATGTCACGTCCATATTCTGAGCCTGCGCCAAATCTAAAAATTTAAAAAAAAAAAGGAATTTATTTATTTATTTATATATACTTTATTGCACAAAATTACAAAAAAAACAATGTACAAAAGGCGGGCTTAACGCTAAAAGCATTCTCTCCCAGCCAACCTTGCCATGTGGGATAATAAGTATGCAGGTGTGCAGAAGTACAATATACATACATATATATACATATATGTCCAATAAATATATAAATATACATATAATAAATAGTTATACATATAATATATAATTATGATAAAATATTAGGGATATTCTAAATAAAAGAAATAAATACAATACATAAAAGTATCAAATTCAGGCAAGGTAAAGTATGGAGTGTTTTAACGCTAGGTTTTCTCTTTGTATGAAAAAGCATAAAGCTTCTTTTTTAGGGTCCTGTAATGTACAGGTTTTAAAGTTTTCATTATGAATTGTCATAATTGACAATTGACATCACATTAAATTTACCTTTAAGCTCTAAATTTAGAAATTGCTATTTATATGAGAAAAAGAAGCAAAACCAAAGCCATTTATTTATACAATAATTATACATACTTAGGCATTTCTTCCTCCACTCCCTTAAACTCCTTAATATTATTTTCTCTCTCCATTTTAACATGAGTCCAGTTGGCAAAATCCACATTGAGTGTAGCATTAAATCTCATCACATGATATTTCTTTTTTACATTTTTTGGTACTCTGATTTTGAATTCTTGGACTGCTCCTGATCCACCCGCTCCCTGTTAGAATGTTAAAGATACATTATTTATAATCTATACTAATATTATAAAGCTGAAGGGATTGTTTAGTTGCATGTATTAATTTTAGGAACTAGATTGAGTCGAAAATATATTGTAGTAAAATTTAAAAAAAGAGTTGAATAGTCCATTATTAAAGAATGCTCATAGGCTATATCACATCACAATAAACATTTTGATGTAGCCCAATGTATCTGCTATCAGTTACCTTTCACATTTAAAATGCTTTGAGTCATATGCAGCTGTAATGCAGGCAAAGCCATAGATAAAAGCTATGTAATTATAAAATGAAAGTGAAAATTGATTATCTATATTAGATTAGTGGTTTAATGATTCCTATATTTATGTTTCTACAAGGTCATGTGGCATTGACCTTTATTTACAAAGTTTATCCTTAACACTATAATAACCAAATATTTGTGTTTATTAAACTTAATACAATTTATATTGATGTATTGTAAATTTACTCGGTGCATATCCATTTGATTTCTTCATAATGCATCAAATTTTTAAGATTTTTTAAAAGTTTTGTGTCAAAAGAAGATTTAGGCCAAAGGATAAAACTTTTTTAAAACGACATTAGCTTCGTTTTAAGAAATAATTAACTTAAAAATAATTAACTTAAATCAACTAAATTCGAGTTAAGTAAATACTGAAAGTAAGATAAACTAACAGCTGCTAAACAAATAAATAAAATTAGATACGTACGGAGGTTCCTGGCGCTGACATTCTATTCATTTTGGTAGATTTATTATTTAACTATTAATGTAATAATTTATAAATATTTAAGTTATCACATCTCAGTTTTCTGGATTCTATCTAGATTGTAATCTTAATATTTTATGAAAAGATTACATTTGCTTTTGCAGTCACCATTGACAAGTGCAAAGTGATTACATTTACACTTACAGTTTGACTTTGAGTTTACTTTTAGTTCTGCAATTAACTTCATGCTTGGCAAAATTCGTTTAGAAACTTACTTTTCAAAACATTATTATACTATAATTATAATAATATTTAAGTTCGGTATTGTGAATACGGTTTAATAATTTTATTATACTATAAAATCATGCTAAATTATTAATTTAGAATACAGTGCAAAACGGTAATAAAGATTAATAAAATCTTCAGCTTGCGTAAGTTTTTTTCATTCAATAAAAGTACAATCTATGGTGTTTCTAATTTATACGGCTCCGTAATTTAGATTCCATTACGGATACCGTACATACGGTTTTCTTTTTCTAATAGTAGTTTGACATTTAGACTTTTTAACTTGACACTTCTGAGTCCTGACCTTATTTAGTAAATGTGTTCTGTGGTCCTGACACTCCTGTCAGATCATTGTTGACAGAAGTCAAAATCACATTTTAAAAACAATACCCTTGTATTGTTTATTAGATTTTTTTATATTTAGAAAAAATATTCTNTATTAAAATCTTTATTAGCATAATTTTGAGCAATAATATCCAATTTTATTTGTTTTTCATTATTTTGACAATATTTTAATTTACTTTTAAATAATTTTCTCGACTCGTGCATTTTATCGTAAATGAAGCCAGTATAAATATCTGCACTTGTTATAGGAAGATATAGCTAAAGTTATAGCAGAAATAGAAAGAGAAGAGGCTAAACGTGCTGCGTCGTCGGAAAAGACCTTAAAAAAGCCACCCACTTCCAGAGCTTATGCGAGTCTCACCCCACATCCTACAAACAATGAACTCATTATGTTTGGTGGAGAGTTCCACAATGGACAAAAGGTAAAAAGTTTATAATTTTAATTAATTAGTATATGAATTATAAAAAAAAAAAATGTTGTGTTGTTCGTGGATCCTAACTGTAGGCAAACATTTCTAATTTAAAACTTTAATATCTTTTTACTATGGGGAAGTAACTTATATCTTTTTTTTTCTCAGCAAATTTTAATAACATTTTAATTTATTTTTAGACTGAAGTATACAATGAACTATTATTCTTCAACCCTGTAAATAATACATGGAGGCAAATTAAGGCACCAGCAGGACCTCCACCAAGGAGTGCCCATCAAGCTGTAGCTACACCAGCTAATAAGTGAGTTTAAAGTGAATTCTCTTGTTCACTTTATATTTTTTAATATAGTAATAGTAATGATTTATTTCCCCTTTTATAGTATCCCACAGTTAGTAGGGTAGGCAGATTCCATTTCCATTCTCTTCCTTTTCATTCCCAAGTTCTCTCCACCTACTCTGCCATGTGCGGGTATAGTGTGAAGCAAAAAAAAAATTGGCATTTTGATATCTTAGAAACTGTCTAAGTGCTCTAACCACTGAGCTAAAAATCAGAATGTATTGGTATTGGTGTCTGTCTGTCAACACCATTTATCTTGTGTTTGTGATGAAGGTATCAAGCTGAAATTGATATCAAACATTCAGGTCTATATTCCTTTGGAGCACATAAAAAATAATTTTGTATGAAATTTGCCATGTAATCAAACCTATAGGATACTTCCAGTGGACTTGCAGGAATGAAATTTGGCACGAAATGGAAATATGATGGGCGCAAACTTAAGTTTACTGGTTTTTTTTTCAAGAATTTTATAATTATGTTTATTTTTAAATAGTCCTTGTCTTAAAATAGTTTCTGTTCCATCCATTCCATCATCATTAAAAGAGATAATTGATTATATTTTATAATATTTTTAGAGGTGAGCTGTGGGTGTTTGGTGGTGAATTCATAAGTCCATCAGAAACTCAGTTCTATCATTATAAAGATTTATGGTGTTTTTCTTTAGCAGAAAAGAAATGGGAGAAAGTAAGTGTCAACTTATATAAAATGACTAGAATATGATAGTTCTACTTCAGTTTCAGAAACTTGCTGTTTTTAAAATGTCATTGAGCATAATGAACTGAAATAAATTATTTTTATTACAATCTCTTACATATATATATATTTGTTTTCAGTTTCACGCTGTAGCCCGTATAGCATCCAGTGTTACCACTAGGTTCTCTCTGCTTACCTGGGTACAGTGTGAAGCAAAAAAAAAACAGTTTTCATTTTGTCAGTTAATATTTTGCCTGATGCCTTATATATGCTATTTTGTCTTTTTCACTATGTTACATTAATCAACTTCTATAGATATGAAGAGATTTCTTCTAGATGTAAGTCCACCTTTGTAAATATTTCTTTAATGTCATTTCTTCCCATGTATATATTGCAATAAAAATATCTAATATTCTCCTTCCAGGTCATAGCACCAAACGCGCCATCCTCCAGATCAGGCCACCGAATGACATTATTAGGTCGTAAATTATTTATTTTGGGAGGTTATTCAGATGATGGTAGGGATTGTAAATATTTTGATGATCTGCACACGTTTTGTTTGGACACGAGGCAGTGGAGTAAACTCGTGATAAGCGGGAGAGGTCCCTGTGCCAGATCGGCGTGTGTTATGCTGCCTTGTGGGAATGATTCGGTATGTACTTTGAAGATGTTTTTCTGTTGTTCATTTTTGGATGTATCTTGTGTTTAGAGAAAATATAAAGTAATATTTTCTTAGATGAGGTTATGGCGCTGGGGCATAAGCGTAAAAGTTAATGAAATATTTTAATGTTTCTGGTATCGTTACCCCAGCTATATGCGGGATACTGGGTGAAAGCAAAAAATGACGTGACAATTCATTACAAGTCAGATTTTATATGCTTATCTTGGTCACTTAGACACTTTGATTAATAGTTTTGTAATAAAATCATCACATGTTAAATATAAGCAAAAAATATTCCAGCTAATAATCTACGGCGGTTTCTCCCGAATACGCGAAGGGAGGACGGAGAAAACACAAACACACACAGATATGTTTAAACTGTCCTTCAAAACCGGGTGGACTTGGCGCGCCCTGTCCGGGGGAAGTACCGCGCGAGCTGGTATAGCGGCCGCCGTGAATGCGCACAGCAATAGGGGATACGTGTTTGGCGGTGTTTGTGTAAGTATGTTAGTAATATGCATGTCTGTATGTGTATGTTGGATTATGTTGAAAATTTTTTGTTAAATATTTTAGGATCTTGTGTGTGTATTGCAAAATTGTTTTTGTGTGTGATCTTAATGAAGTTTTTAATTTTTTATAAAAAAAACACTTCAAACTTTATTATTCCAAAGGATGTAGAAGAAACAGAAGAAGAGTTAAAAGGAGAAATGAGTGATGAACTTCAAGTTTTAGATTTAGATACAAATCGTTTCCATCCCGTAGTGTTACGAACAAACATAGTACCTACCGTACCTATACAGACAGGGCAAGAGAAGGAGAAAGAAGAGGAAGAGAAAGAGACTGTTACAGGTAAACTGAGGATTTGGTATTCTTTCATGCTTTTCCCCGTATATAGCAGGGTAAATCGCCCTAGAATTCTGTGGAAAGTGGGGAGCAGAAAAATTCTGTGGAAAGTGTCTTAACACTAGGTTACCAGGTTCCTTCTGCATATCCGAATATGTATATATGTATATATGAAGTATAAAAAGTCTCTTATTTTTTTTAATAAATATTAATTTATCACTCTATTTGCAGTGGTAACAGATGAAGTATTCACAATGAAGCTCGGCTCCTCACAAGCTTCAGAAGTTCTAGAAAGTTCTGTAACAATACAACCTAAAGTAGAACGTTCCGGACCAACTCCTAGAATGTCGGCCATGATGACAGTGCAAAGATCTGTTTTATATTTGTATGGGGGTGTGTTGGAGAAAGACGAGAAACAGTTTTATTTGGGCGATATGTATAGCTTAGGTAAGGTATTTTAACTATTTCTGTATGTTTTTTCCAGTATTTTAGTTTTCCGTATGGAGCCGTCGTGGCGTAGTGGCTCAGCGAGTGACTGTAAATGCGACGGTTGGGGTTCGATTCCCACTGAGGAAAATATATTCAAAATGTTCACGTTTTAAATATTTCTGGTATATACAAAAAGTTGCGCTCGCAGTAACTTAAAATTTCTGTGGAAAATGGGTCGGAGTGTGTGCTCTGAGGGACGCTCTAATATTTTTAGGAATTTTCTAACGTTTTGTCGTAACAATGCGGAAAAATAAAAAAAACTATAATTGAGAAAGGTGATCAGGTTGTAATCTAAAAATGCTTGCTTAATTTCGACCAGAAATTTAAAAATTTTATAGTGAATTAAAAATATATATTTACAAAAGACTATTTTATATAAATCTTATTTACTTTATAAATAGTTCTATTACCTAAATATATTTTTTACAAATAACCACACTATTTGTATAACTAAAATCTAAATCAATACTTTTATTTTACAGATCTCCACAAACTTAACGAATGGAAGACCATTATAGAGCAGCCGCCACTACCGGACTGGCTCGGCTCCGATTCGGAGTACTCCGGCACCGAGAGCGAGACGGACGATAGCGACGACAGTGATGAGGAAGAGGAATAGATATATTAATTAAAAAAAGACAGGAAATCACATATATTGTGTAGTGACAGATATATCCGTAATTCATTATGAATTGAATAATTGAAGTCTTTATTGACAATGTAACAAGAGTTGTGTACGGAATATTGTAAGTGTATGTATTGTAAGGATAATAAAAAAAAATTATATAGTTTTTTTTTTATTTTTATTAATGTAGTAGGTTGGTTATAGTTATAAAATAAAATTATGCTGCTAGTTGACAGTAATAATTTATTAATCTATGAAAACATATTGCCCTAACACTTATTTTTTCATTCATTCAGAGATATATTAGACATATTTTTCATTCTACATTAATAACATAAACACTGGAAGGGTATACTTTGTAAGTATTAAACAGTGTTTATTTAAGTTATTTTCACGTAAAAGGCGACGGTTGTATTGCCTTGCTCTCTGTTAAGGTGCGGCGTGGAAGTGGTTATACTACTTATACTAATATACTAAAATCAAATCAGCTTCACGCTGCATCCCGCACACAGCAGGTTAGCGGAACTCAACGCTGCCTGTTACCATGTTACCACGGAGAGGAAGAATAAAATGTTAAATATTTAATTTCCCCGACTGGGAATCGAACCCAATATCTGTCACATATACAGTTTCGAACAATTGTGCCCCTGTGCCAAGATTGGCCTCAAAATATCTAATAAATATTAAAATAAAATGAATATTTTTTTTATTTCTAATCAAATAGGATTTAAAAATAAAACACAAAGTTACACCATCTGTTTATTTACAACGCCATACATGGTAGAGTCTACACGTGTATATAAATACTCCTTTAAACCTACACTTTATTCATTCGTTATACATTCAGTTTTTAACAAGTTTTATTTTATTCTAATAAAGAAGAATCAAATATTTATTTAGACCTAAATTTAAGTGTCCAGATAGTTTTGTATGTTATATTTTTTTAAATTTGATTATCTAATCGTTAATATTAAATTACGTGGTTTTTTATATAATTAAAGACAAAATGAAACAGAATACAGAATTTTTATTTATAAATTGTAAATTGATTTTATTTGTAAATTGATATTATGATATATGTAAGAACATAATATACATGTATATGTAAATCTATGCTATTTGAAATTCAACAGTATCAATTTCATTTTGGTAGTATATGAATTTATTAAAGCATTCCAATTTATAATTTTTGAGACAGACAATTTTTGAGTATATTTTATACATCACACTTTTACTTCAAAATTGTCAAAATGTACTAAAATTTATTATAAATTATGATTAAAAATTACAATTAATTATTTAATCAAAACGTTATGTTGATAAATAAGACAATGTAGTGGTAAGTATACTTCATTATTGACGATATCGAAATAAAAATATGGAAAAATGTCTTACTATAATATATTTATGAAATAAAAACCAAATGAAATATATTTGATTCTAATGTATTCCCCCTAAATTCCCATACAATTCCAATTTAAGATGTTTTTCTTGCAAGCTGTCATAATTTTTTATTTCTAAGGTCCCCACCCATAGTGCCTTTCAATCAACGGCAGTTGTCTGTACCCTGTTAATTATCTGTACAAAATCTAATATTTACTAACTTTTTAAAACATTTAAAATGTTAATTATATATTTACAGAGTAATTTAAAACGTATAGGTTACAATTATTATTAATTACGTATAAAAATAGCTAACTGTCGATATTAAATATGCAAAAGCTAAACAACTTTTGGAATAACTGTTATTCAATTACATTTTAAACTATTAAGTTTTTTTATTTCAGAGGGTATTTTGTAAAGTAAAATCATATTTTTTAAGGAAAAGTCATTCAAAATTTAAATAATTATTTTACTGTTGGTTTTATATTATAGATTAACATTTTCAAAGTCAGTGCAAGTGATTCAAGAAGCAAGAAGTGAGAGAGCTTACAATTTATTCTATTTTCTTTTTGGTCCCAAAACTTGCACATTACGTTTATATTTAATCTATATTCTGTGATATGTGTCACAAGAAACAGCCAAAGCGAAAGCAAAATAAAAACCTATTCAATTATAAACTTTTTAATTTTAACTTTTAATGACAGATGACATTTTATGTAAAATAAAAAAAAATCTATTGCGATTTTATTAGATAAACAAATTACGTATAATATAAATATTTGTGCGTTTAATAATAATAAAAGGACTAATTATGGCATGTAAGAAAGTTTACTTAGGACTATATAAATATATCGTGGAAAGCTTATTGCCACATACAAAAAAAATAAGAAAAAAGAACAACAAAAAGCGTATCCACGATATTCTTTCTATCTATACACTGGGTTCACAATTAAAAAAAATAAAAAACAATAATATTCGCAATGTATAAAAAATAATGCAAACATAGCAAAGTAAAGCTGAAGCTCACGTTTAAGCAAAAAGATTAAACAATAAACAATTGCAGTAATAAAAATAAAAAATACAATAGTAGTAAACCAAAAATTCACTATGTCAGTCGATTAAAAAAAATTACAAATAGATAAGATTTTAATTTTGAATTCAATTTCAAACAAATTTGACAAGAAGCGTCAAAGTGACATTTACAAATAAAAACAGAATATCCAAAGCAAATCAGTCTTAACTTACGCTTACGTGTAACTAAATATATTTACACTTTAAATATTTTTTGTTCCGAAGCTATAATATTTACAAATTAGTACAACTGACAGACAGACATCTTAGAACATATTATATAGCATATTACATACAAAGTTGAAATATTCGCTATCTAAATCATAATTTACAAGTTATATTTACAATTAATAAATACAAAATTTGGCTGTGATTATCTAAACTGCGACCTAATGGGTAAAATATATATGTGGTCGCCATTACGTTGTCATTTATCTGTAATTTAATATCAATAAAGCTTTAAATATCGTTAGTCATTAACAATAACTACTTTTTTAAAAATAAATTCATTTAAATACTTATTAATTTATAATATTTCGTTATTTTTAAGTTTATCATGAAAATATATTGAAAAATCATATAAATAACAGTGTAAATAAAATAAAAAAAATCATAGCGGTGCATAAAATTACAGATAAACAATACCAAAATAAAGGCGTCTTATAAAGAAATAAAAGTAAAAAATCGGTTATTGTCGACCAAAATGAAGTTATTTAGACATTTAGCGCACTCGAGAATCGAACCCACAGTCATATCACAGGACTCGCTCTCTTTATTGACTAGGCAGTGACGTCACGGCAGATGGAAATTATGGTAATAAATTAATCAGTAATTTAATTTAAATTATCTGTAGACAATATAATTAAAAGTAGACAGTGTTACTGTGTTGAAAAATTATATTATGTAATAAATTACTTAGGAGTACAATGACGAGTACTTAAAGACGGGTCGTGTTACTGTGTTGATAATAAAAAAAAAAACTAAAATTGAAACATAAATAACACGACCATTAATGCACGATCAATTACTTAAACACATGTGAGTGTATTCAATTAAAGGTGGGCAGTATTGCCATGTCGTTAAAAATGGTAAATAAACGAAAAAATATCCACACATAAGGAAACACGACCCACCTATAACAATCGATTTTACAATTAGATTAAATATCTGTACATCGTTCAATTAAGAATAAACTGGGTTGCCATTTAAAAACAAAAAAAACCACACAACAAAACACGACCTACCTTCAATTCTCGACTATACAAAATATATTTTAAAGTATTATTATTAATAAAAAAACACGTGACGTCATGTCAAAATGGCAAATTAAAAAAGATCGGTGACGATAGTACCGAACCAAGCGCACACAACCGGTAAGGCGTACGTAAATAATGCCTTTTGTAGGGACGGTTGATCGGCGGACGCGGCTACCGGCTGTTCTGAGGGGATAGCCGGTTCAGATACGTTGTCGGGTATCTCGATAGGCTGTTCAGGTTGTGGTATTTCATCGACTGGCTCGATTATTTTTGGTACTGGTATTTCGAATTTGGGTTGTATTGGTATTTCTGATTGTCTCGTTGTTGTTTCTGGTGTGGTGGCGTCGAAGCGGCCATCGCCTGAACCTGGAGGAAATTTAAATGATAAATTATTGTAATTTTGTCTCAATTATTGTTTGAGTATAATAGGATTTTTTTATTATTTAATTGTTAGTTTATTTAATTATTTGCTATGCTAGAAACTAAAACTATCTTTTGGAAACTTATCAACTATTGGAAATGTGAGATTAAGAACGTTCAAGTATAATAAGTATAATTATTTTTTGTTGAATCTAATGTTAAGACACACTGTTTCTTCTCGAGGTGTTGCGCATTGAGTGGCGGTACTCAATGACGCCAAATGAAAACTGTAAATATTTCGTTTCTTGAAGCGGGAATCGAACCCACAACGTATAGCGCGCCCCCCTGCGCCACGACTGGCCTTATAATATTGTTCTTAATTTTAATAGGATTATAAGGACATGTGTCGCTTTAATAAAAAAACAATACAGACACTATAACTAATGATGACCTTATTTGACCTTAATTTTAACTACCACCCAAAAGAAAATATATAAAAATAAAATTACTAGTATAAATAAAATTTGCGTTAAAAAAGGCGTTTACCTTCATTATAATCATTGTCTGGGTTCCTATCCTCGTCATCTGTGGGTAAATCGTAGTTATCGTACGACTCATCTCCGGAACCCGAGCCTGAGCCATTTTCGATGAATTCGTTTTGTGCTGCCGCTGCTGCTTGGAGGTCTTCAGCTGGTGAAATGGATAGGATAAAATTTTGAGTAATAATAATCACGTGTTCTTTCACTGTACTTCAACCCCATGGTATGCATACTTTAATTTAGAAGGGTATGATTTTAACGTCTGTAACGCGGGTGGATGCTACACGCGGACCTTGCTATATGCATACAATATGCAGCTAAAGTAATATTTTTTTACAGCTTTATTTTTTTTTCCATCCTACATATAGCAGGGTAGGCAGAGGGAGTCTAGCGTTAAGACACTCCACTCCACACATTTCGCTGAATTCTGAGGAAATCCGTGTTGAATTGCAGAAATTAACGGCGCGCTTTTGCCCCGACACCAGAAAGAAGAGCATTTCTTCGAGCACCAGAACATTTCTTCGAGTGGGAGAACTCGATCGAACTCGCAACCCGACGGGTTTCTACTAATAGTGTAACTATTAGTGCAAATACTTACCTTGTAGGTAGAATGACAATATATGCAAATAAGCTGACAATGGTAGATAAAAAAAGAGTTGAGGATCGACCAGACCAGAGACCATCCACATGTCGTTGGGGAGATCTATATCCAAGAGTGACTTAAAAACAGGGTGATGCTGATGATGAAGAATACTCACGGGTATCCTTCCACTGTACTTCAACTCCGTTGTAGGCGTCCTTCAGTTTTGCTGTGTACGATCTTAGTGCTTCTAGCGCAGGTGTTGGGGAGGGGGGCACGAACGAGCGTACTTCAGGGTTGGAAGCCAACGCAGGGGTGCCGTCTCCGGCAGCTATTGATGTGTAACTGGAAAGAAGGAAATCGAAATCACAACCGAAGTATTTACAGTCAATTACAGGTGATTGACGATGACGGGTTTGTAAATATGTAGACATTAATTTAGATTCAGTTCTTAACCATCTAATCGGTCAACAATAATTTTACCAAATCTAAGTGTTTCTCTATTTTGTTTTTTTTTAATAATTTTGTTTTGTTGTTTTTTTTATGCAAATGTTCAACTTCTATATTCTTTGTATTTAGTAATTTAAAAATTGTTGTTTATTTATGTGCATGTAGTGTTTGCTTTCAACCGACTATGCATAAGTGCAAGACTTTCGCGTAATATGAATAACATGTAATAATCGCGTAATTAAAGTGAATATATTCATTGAATATTATGAAAATCAATTTATTACTCTAAATAACTTAGTGACCACCAGACGGTATCCAAGAGGCGGAGGTTCAAATCCCGCTACACAAAAATATTTATATGTCTTCCAAAAGCACTTCACTCACCTAGCAACATGCGATCCATTGAAGCAAGGTGCGCTCGTAACACTAGTGGAGGCGCACAACACCGCGGGCAGATGAAGCCAGTAGCGTCTGGACGCTCGGATCCGGGATCGAGTCTCACGTACTAGCCTTTCTAATGCTGGGCCGGATTCGCCGCCTGGTGAAAAGAAAGGTTTTATTATTTAATAATTTTGTGTGGAAATTTTACAGAATCATTTGTAATTCTAAGTATAAATGTAAAAGTATTCTATCTATCATATTGAGCACTCTTTATAATAAAGAGTAAAAGTTTGTTGAAGCCGTCTTAGTGAAGTGCTAACAACAAAGTTTGTAACAGGCGAAATTTAATCAATTAATTGGCTTAATTGGATAAAGCAATTGAAGATGTTATATGATAAAAGGTGTTCGTCCTGTACGTGCCTATTGTTGTTCAAATAGAATACACAATTTCATAATCATTAGCATTTTTAAATATTAATAAAATGTTATACATAATACACGTACAAATTAAAAAACATAATTTAGTTCAAATTATAAAGATTGTCTTACCATAACCTTCTTCAGCTTTAATTGGCTTCTTCTTCTTCGATCCTCTCTTCCCATCAAATTCGTACGATTTGAAATCAATCTCTGCACCACCAGGTGCGGGCTCGGGGTCAGCATCACGTTTCCTCCTTTCGTGTTCTTCATATTCGTCCAGTTTAATCTGACCCCTCATATACTGTAGGAACCTTTCCCTGAGTTTGGACTGTTCAGCCAGTTCTTCCGTTGCTTTTCTAATACCATCTGGGGTTTTTAGACCTATGAGCAACGGGTCATCGTTGACGAGGCTCTCGAAGGAGGCCTCGATTTCGAAGTCGTCGACATCATTGGACTTGTGGTTCCAATCGAAGTCTGGTATGGATCTGGCGAAACGTCGACTTCTGTCTGGCGCGAAGAATGGCCCGGTACTGCCACCTCCGCCCAAAACTGGTTTACCGCAACCAGAGAAGATTTTCTGCGAGATCTCCTGGTTGCGCTCTTGGAAGCTCATTATGGCTTCTGAGATTTTTATGTCTATGGGCTCTACTACCATTGCTATGTTGAATGGACCGAGTAAGCGATCTGCCACTTTTTCCACGGCATCTAGAATTGAAAACATATACATGTAATACAAATAAAGAATACAAATATATTTATAAGTTTAAAAATGAGCATTTTTTAAGTTGCCGCTAAGCTAGATAAAAATTATAACAAATGCATAATGAGATTGGATTGGAATTTAATGGTAGTGATTGACTTACCAACATAAGCGTCCCATTGCTCGCCCAAATCAGCGTGAGCAGGCAGGCAGCCCTTTATAACGTTGTGGCAGTATCGACTGCAAGAGGGCTGTTGCTGGCCTGAACAGGTGCCGCAGTAGCGGAGACGAGCCCACGCTGTCACACACTCTTGTGTTACGCCCACCTGGAAAAAGTATCATTTAATTTATAAGAGTTAATAGAATAGTGATTTAAATTAATGTCTTATATAAATACGTAGGTGAAGAAAATTCTAGCTGGGAAGTTATATAGTGACCACAAGGTTTATGCTTCGCCACCTAGCACTAGAATAGAAAATAAACTATAAAAACCACAAATAATAAAAAATCTTCTTATATTTTTATGGATAAATCTATAAAGTGTATTGTTTTGAACATTTTAAAGTGTTATTCCACACTTAGAAAAGGTGATTCCTAAATAAGTAAGCGTACTATTACGTTATTCAAACATTCAAAATTTAATTACACTACACTACCTATATATTTTATATGTTTTAATGAGTACACTTAAAAAAAGCGTTACTTTTAAAATAAATTAACGTCATAAAGTAACTAGTAAATATCTATTTACTTAATTAACTAAATATAAATATATTGAAGTATATGCATCTTGATGTACCTAACATTATCAAGGCAAACATACCAACAGCGGCCAATTACTTGCATCTTATCGATATCGGTGTGGCCCTTAGCGGAGTGCTTCCTCATTAATAGATAAGGATACGAGACGGTTAAATTCTTCGATGGTTATTTAACTTTCAACAAGAAAATTAAGTCTTATAGGATTTTTATAGAATTTACATGTAAATTGTCAATCAGCTACGATGGAAATATTTGATGATTATAATACTGTCTCTATGTAGGATATGGGAGGTCTGGGACTAATTTTCTATACGTGCTTTATTTATTTATTTAGCTTAACGTTTTGGTTGGGATCGAACTCAGAACCGTCGCATTTAGACGCGTCTTTACACCACATTAACCTCATTGCACACATCTAACATGAACAAGCAGTTAATTTGTACTAGGAATACGTTTTGTTTAAACTACATTTTACTTATCTTAAAGCTTTTAATATTCAGGTTTCAGGTCATCTAAATATAGAAACGAAAAATAGAGAGGTATAATATGTTTACAAATATGTTGTGCCCGTACACCATTACGGTTTCAAACAAGTGTTACATCATAAAGAAATTTCCATTTTTTTATTTTATTATACAATTTTTGAGACATTGAGTATTGAGTAGAACTCATCGCTGCACTTTGTCACCAAAACGGAGCAGTGTAAATAATTTATTAATAATCATCATCAAGTGAGAATCGAATCATCAACAACCTACCCGCTGCGCCATGGATGCAGAAAACTATTATTAGTTTTCTGCATCACCAAAGCCTCGCACAAACAAAGATGATATTTGATTTAGCAATTAAACCAAGAATGTTGCATGAAGATAAACAATCTGCACATCTTAGTGGCAACGACACGAGTCGCCTTGACGCGGTCTTCAGGGTTCACATTAAGTACGTAATTGCTGGTCGGCATTCCTATATCCTTACATAAAACGGAATGTGGACGGACGGACGGACGGTTATGGTTTTTACAATGCTTTTTCTTGGACAAAGGAAATATATGACTGATGATGACTGACGTGACTGACGNAAACTATTTTGTGTTCTCTGAATATTGGTTTATATATTTTATGTACTTTTTGCACCTTTCTGCCTTCTTTTCTAAATTTAATCCTTCCGTTTTTTCTTTGGTTGCCTGTAAGAAATCGCTTTTAGTGATAAGGCCGCCATTGCACACTTGTTAATCGTGTTTCTAATGATTTGTATTTTTTTTTTCTCTTCTTATTTGTGCAATAAAGTATTATATTATTATTATTATTATTTTATAGGATTTTTATAGAATTTACATGTAAATTGTCAATCAGCTACGATGGAGATATTGGATGATTATAAAACCGTCTATGTAGTATATGGGAGGTATAGGACTAATTTTCTATACGAGCTTTATTTATTTATTTAGCTTAACGTTTTGGTGGGAATCGAACTTAGAACCGTCGCATTTAGACGCGTCTTTACACCACGTTAACCTCATTGCATACATCTAACATGAACAAGCAGTTCATTTGTACTAGGAATACGTTTTGTTTAAACTACATTTTACTTATCTTAAAGCTTTTAATATACAGGTCAGAGGTATAATATGTTTACAAATATGTTGTGCCCGTACACCATTACGGTTTCAAACAAGTGTTACATCATAAAGAAATTTCCATTTTTTTATTTTATTATACAATTTTTGAGACATTGAGTATTGAGTAGAACTCAACGCTGCACTTAGTCACCAAAAAGGAGCAGTGTAAAAAATTCGTCCCAAGCGAGAATCGAATCCACAACTACCCAAAAACTATTATTAGTTTTCTGCATCACCAAAGCCTCGCATAAACAAAGATGATATTTGATTTAGCAATTAAACCAAGAATGTTGCATGAAGATAAACAATCTGCACATCTTAGTGGCAACGACACGAGTCGCCTTGACGCGGTCTTCAGGGTTCACATTAAGTACGTAATTGCTGGTCGGCATTCCTATAGCCTTACATAAAACGGAATGTGGACGGACGAACGGACGGTTATGGTTTTTACAATGCTTTTTCTTGGACAAAGGAAATATATGACTGATGATGACTGACGTTACTGACATGGAGAAAAGCTTGGATATTACATTGTAAGGACGAAAATTATTATATGGGCTGATGTTAGTCACCAGATATTTTTGTCACTTTTAGTTTTTATTTTTTGCACTTTATGCAGAATATACAAGTAACACAGAAGTCTAATGAGTAACAAGCCCGATCCCGAATCCCCCGAATTCTGCTCATCCACATCCACTGCCACAAATATTGCTCAACTGTGCCAGGATGGCATCTTCAATTAAACCTAAATACATATACGTAATCTGTATCAAATTATTATCAACAACAATCTATTCCCAGCAATGACATCACCACCAAACGTGGTTGCCAAACTAATAATCCCACAAAACGATTCGATCCTCCTTGTTGATATGCAAATAAATTTGAATTATAATATTAATTGCCAGTAATATGTCATCTGGCGCCAAATGAGATCAACGGACGCGTGACTCAGACGTCTCACACTAAAACACTACTTGGCTTGAATTTTGATACGTTTGTAATAAATTCAACGCCGAAATTCCTTGCAAATTTGCATACTTTGTACCTACTTACTATATCTTGAGACAATAGTCAAGAGATCTATATGGTATAGCCATGGTTCCTTGCCCATAGCGGCAGAAAATTAATATGCATGGATATTTCTGATCAGTCTGGAGGTCAGTAGGCAAATCGTCTGTCTTAATGTTCGCCTTTTAAGGTAATGATTGACGTAACCGACTGTTAATGTCTCGTTTTATTTCAATTTGGGTTTATGTTTTTGAGTTTATGTTCTTTACTACTATTTTACCGGCGGCTTTGCCTACGCGGTCAAATGGAAATAAAGGTAACAATACTACTACAATACTACTTGAAGGAAAAATGTTTTTTAAATATTTCTATTTCCCACAAAGTGGTATGTTGAATTTCGCCCAATCTATACGTAATGTCTCGAATCTGGGAAGAAAGCATAGAATGAAGTGTCTAAACACTAGGTTCCCTAAGCCTACCCTACTATAAGTAGGACACAATATCCATTACTGATATACATACCTGCATCATATTCTTAACGACTTCAGCGCCAGCTCGCAGCGCTTTGTGGAAGGTGCGAGTAGCCACGAAGGCCCGCCGCAGTTGCACCGACAGCTTGGAGGGCACGTCCTCGAACGGCTTGATGTCCCTCATGTGTTCGCTCACACATTTTAGATATCTGGAAATGGATAGAGACTATTAGGTAACATTTAAACAGCTGTGATTTTTGGACTTTTAGCATAGATTGCTGTTGTCTTCATTTTTTTTGGTAAAATATTGTACCTTATATTAAAAATGAAAATAAATAATATTTTGATTAGTATTCATAAACAAAAATCTAAACCAGTACCATTCCTATAAAGCTTTAAGCTCAAAACACTACTTCCTCCAGCATTTACACCACAATCCATACAAAACAGGATCCAAATAAACCTTCTGAGAAACAAACAGTCATTCCTATAGGAAATTATGGCTTAGCTTAATAGAATAATTCCAGTAACTGTGCAATCAACGGAAGAAACAATTTCTGCTTCGAAACATTGGTATTCAGAAACGACGTGTGGACATGCATGTAATAGTAATAGATTCGATATAGATAGGTTATTTATTGTATATTATAAATGGATTATTTAAAGAGGATTTGTTTGTATACATTTTGCATACAAAGTTAAAAGGTATAGTAATAATGTTTTATAAATTCAAATTCAAATTCAAAATATTCTTTATTCAAATAGGCAATTATTATAAGCACTTTTGAATCGTCGAATGAACATCTGGACAAAAAGCTACCACCGGTTCGGAAGGCAGTTCTGCTGAGAAGAGCCGGCAAGAAACTCAACAGGTGCTCTTTTTAAAGTCAATAGTACAATCTATTAAATTAGCTGGCAGCTATCCTGCATAGCATTCAATAGATATTAATTCCATACATGTTTATCCTCTATATTAGTACAAAACGAGGGATTGATGCGAAACCACATTAAAATTGTAGTAAACAATAAAATCCATAGATGGGCACTCATTAAAACGTACATTTCACAGCACTGTGCGACGGGTGCATTGCATAGGTTAGTCTTTTCGTTAAAAACAAAAGTGCCAACTATTAAAACAGCACATTTTTTATATCAAAATGCTAAATAAAATAAAACAAAATAAATAACAATTTTCTGGTAAATTTGCCAAATACAAGAAAAGCCACCATTACGACCACGTAAGCTAATAATGACACACGCATATAATAAATCTGAACTCAGTACAAAATAAATTAGATTAAGACATTATAGCACTGGGCAAATGCTATAATATCGTTTGATGTGCGCGCGGTCTTGCACTCAATGGTTTATAGCACCAACGACATAATTGATAGCTTCTAAAAGTAAATATTCTTCGTATGTTTTCTTTTGTTTCAACCACAAATGTGTTATTTATAAATTTATTCTCAATTTCAGAAATTACTTTCCCCAAGTGAGATTTCAACCCGCAATCGTCGTGTTTACAGTCAGACGCTATGCCGCTGCACCACGGCAGCTTTCAATTTGAAATTTATTACAATTGTAACGTGTTATCTTATTTTTTTTATCAGTCAAAAAATAATCAAAATTAATCAGATTTAAATCAAATTAAATAACGCTAATTAATGTCTATGAGTGACGTTAAAACTGAGAATATCTATGAATTATAGCTAAATATTTAAAGTATAAGTGTCCTTAAGCATTATAGGTGCTATAAGTTGCGCATACGCATGAAGAATTACATATGACAGTATTGATCTCACGCACTGAAAGAAACGTGACAGGGCTTCGTTGCAGATTTAACATACAAGCCATTATCAGCCTTAATTCTGTTTATTAGGGTGTAGTTTAGCATAGTGTTCCTTTAAGAAAATTGTTTAGAATATCTATATAGCACTTAGAAGAGTTTATGACATCGTGTAAATAAAACGGTGATTCGATGTCAGAAATGGTGAGTAGGGTTGCTTATCTCACGTCACTCAATTATATCTATTTAAAAAAAATGTCTAAAAATAAATTATGTATTTAGGTGGAGGTAAAGTAATAAGAAATTAAATTAAATAAAAATTAAAGAATAATAGCAATCAGAGGGATGGGAGGGAGGAGAACTTATTAGAACCTAGTGTTAAAACACTCCGTTCTCCACTTCCCATTAAATTTTGCAAGCATTGCTTGTAGAGTGAGCAAATAAAATAAAACTATTTTTTAATGGGTATCATGTAACGCAACCCTACAATTGACTATGATAATATTATTATGTGTTTAGCTGATGTCTTAAGTGTCACTTTTAAATATGTTATGGCACTTTTAATTTTACATTAGATGTTACCACGCGGATATTTAACGTCGTGTTCTTAGTTTTTCACTATTAATTATGTTGTCTCTGGTGGTTTATTATTATAATATATCTAAATAGTTATATTACACCCATTTCAAGGTCAACTTCTTACTTTAAATCAGCTTCCCGCTGTATGCCGCATACAGCAGGATAGGCAGAGGGTTAAGACGCTCTATTTCCCACTTTCCGCCGTACTTTGAAGGCATTGTGTGCTAAGTGGCGTAATTCAACGCCGCGCTTTGCCTCGACATTAGAGAGAAGGAAATAAAATATAAATTTAAAATAACATTTCATTTCCTAGAGAACCAGAACACTTTCACACACACTTCGTGCCCCTGCGCCACGACTATAATTAATTATTAAAAAATATATATTGAATTTTATTACTTATTATATTATATCATATTATTAGTCATATTTAATACTAGTGGACCCGGACGCGGCTACGCCTGCTTCAACTATAAGAATATTTATTAAATATATTCATGAAATTATTTTCAATTTTCATTAGAATTAGTAAGGAAATATAGGCCTAAATAATCAAAAAGAATAATAAGTAGATACATATTATTAGAAAAAAATATCTGAGTTATTGAAATGAACCAACAAAAGGATTAAAAGTAACTAAAGGAT
>JAKRZM010000147.1:0-16443 GCA_036379175.1 Heliconius cydno galanthus | reverse complement strand
TTATAAACGAAATGAATAATAACAAATGTTCGAGTTGAATCTTTAGATGAGCGGGCTCTTAGCAAAAACAAAGGGAGAACAATACTGTCTGGGACACACTGCCAAATGAAAGGGTTGCATAGACACAATCGCAAATGAAAAAAATAAAAACAAAATAAAAATTTATTTATTATTTTTATTGGTATTTAATGAATTAATGACATAAATTAAAGTTTTTTTAAATTACTGTTATGCATTTTTACATTAACGATCTTCCCGCATAGATGGGTAAAATGAGGGAAAACAGTGCCTCACCTTTCGTCGTTCAGTGGCGGAACTTAACGCCACGCTTTGCTTCGTCACCAGAGCGATGACATGAACATATTAATCCGTATACTATATTTCATAATAAAATATTATCCATACCTCTCTAATTCCTCGAACAGCTGCTCGAAGACATAAGAGTGTTGTTCGTAAATCATCCCATAGGTCCTTTTGAACATGGCGTGGAACTCCTGCCGTGATAGCTGCAAGAGTTTGCGGAAGAATTCTGCAAGAAAACAAACACAAATTACAATTTTAGTATAAAAAAACTACACAGTTTTCTAAAATGATGTAAATATTGTAAAATTATTAGTACGCAGATGGGACCTAGTTTTAAGACATTTCGTTCCCCACCGTCCGCTCAATTTTCAAGATATTGTGTTGAGTGACAGAACTTAACGCCGGGCTTTGTCTTTTCCATACTGGAATCAAACTAGGAATCTGATAACCCAATAAACTAATTACAGGACTGAACGAGGCAGTCAACTTTCATATTCACTATGCAACTTTAATAGGAATGCATTTATCTGCATTGCCAGTTTTTATCTTCTAATTAAATTACTGACTGGTATAAGATACATATCTGTTACAAGATATTCAATGTTTCCATGAATTGGATATTATCATGAGGAAGAAATACTTTTTGTTCTTGTTTGTTCTGAATGTCTTTAAGTAGGTAATGTCGTTAAAACTATTTTAAATGTAGATTGCTAATTCAGTGTCATGGCATTAAAGTAATGTTTTATTTATGCCTTTGTAGTACAAGAAGGCATTCATGAGGCACGAGTAAGATGGTTTTGGATTCGAAGCTCCCTAAAGGGATACATATTTATAACTAACATATATAGATGAGACGACAAGGAACTCTACAGTTACTACTGCTGCTTTTTAGTGTGTTAAGATTTTATTGTTTAATACAATAACTTAAAGGTAGCTACTGTATGTAAATAAAATAAAAATAATCTTAATTTAACATATTTTTATCCGTTAATAGTTTAATAGACAATGTAATATACAAAATTGAGAACGAAAGTGAAAAACTAAATTTTAGTTACACATTTTCATACAAAATCCTAAAATTAGGGTAAAATGGAATCTTATCCAAATATGAAATATGACATGTCGTGATAGTGTGCAATAACTTGGTTCCAGTCGACTTTGGTGGTAACCGCGGGTTGCTGTGCGGAGTGCGGCGTCGAGTTACTTCAAGTAATCAATACAGTATGAAATATTGATTAGTTCATTATCCTGCCCTATATGTATTCTTACGTAAATGAACTTTACAACAAAGAGAACTTTGCAAGATATTTAATTAAGCCTTGAAAAGAGAATCTTTGAAGTAAATAGTTTAATTATTTTTAATCTTCATGCTGTATCCCGCATATAGCAGGGCAGGCAGAGGGAACCTAGGTACCAAGTATTAAAACACTCCGTTCCTATTAAGATACTTCCGTTCCCCATTTTCCGCCACATTCTGGAAGCTTTGCGTGTTGAGTGATGGAACTCAATGACGCACTTTGTCTCGTTACCAGAGCAAGAATATGATAATATTAAATGTTTTGTTTTACGAGTGGGAATCGAACCTACAACCTGTCATGTTTACTAAAGTAATTTTATATAGTTACATTAAATAAATAGTAACTGAAACTAGCAATTACAGTTTTATTATGTTTAATATGACTTTAAAATGCGAAAGCTAACAAATATGTTTACATTTAATTTATGAAAAAAATATATAAATTCTAACTATGATTCGAAGCCACAACCAATTAATTCATCAACGCTAGGACAGCATCAACTAACAATTCTATTGTTATATCGACAATAAAAACAACAAATAGATAATTTTTCGCCTACAAATGTAATAAATCACCTTCAATATTATCAGAAACAAGTAACTCGAGTATCAGACGGCAACCAACAAATGTTTATTAGACGCTAAATATAGAGCGAGCGTGCGTCTGCTTTTACGCTGATACTAGCATATATTACGTAGGTACGTGTTGGACTATGATATAAACTATAACTTTATTTGAAAGATATCATTTTATTATATAAAACTTATGTATAATATTTTATATTATAGCAGGGAGAAAGAAGGAACCTGGCAACCTAGTGGTAAGACACTCCGTTTCCATTAAGACACTTTCCGTTCCGTTCTCTAATCTAACGTAAACAAATATTTTAGATAAAAAAAGGTAAAGGTTATTAAATAAATAATAAAGACATTTGTTTAAACAACGATGTTTTAATCACTGCGGTGACCTACTATCGGAATGTCTCTACAAGATAATTAAAAAGATTACGTTCCACGCGAACTAAAATAATATTTATATAAGCGCGTATCGAAAATAAATTTTATAATGAACTTCGTTTGCGTGAACTATAAAAAGTAGATTTCCGTTTTTTTCTTTTGCGGTTCCGTTTCTGTACGAATTTTGTCCTATCTCAGTGACCCCCTACTTACCTCCTTCTCAAGGAATAGGTTCCTTGAGGAGGAGGTATCTAGGAGGTAGATATCATGAAGAATATCAGCGTTCTACGTAGTTTCGTTCGTGCGCTGTCTGTCAGTCACTCAGAAACGGAACAGATTTTTATATAGGTTTTTCATTCCTAAACTTTTGCGCACCAATTCGATTTGGTTGAGTTGCGAATGCGTTGTGGGTTCGATTACCACTCGGGGCTATGAAGTGAAAAATTACGTATTTGATAAGTATAAGGATAAATATGAGGTGTAAAACTGTGAATTTCGTACGTACAAATGTAAATTTAGAGTGAAAAATCTATATACATAAATAGATCTAAATATAAAATGTCCAATATCTGTAAAAATCATAGTAAAATTTTAATTTCAGTTCAGTTCTTAGAGCCATTGTAAATTTCACATATTTTGCAACAAAACTGTATTGAATTATTTGAATGCCTATCTATGGCTAAGAGTTCTTACAGTTGCCAATCACGCTAATTAAAAGTGAAGAATTGCGGTACAGGATAGATGGAAAAAGTTTCACATGACTTTCTAACAAGTACCTACCTGGCTGAGTATTATACATACTTAGATGAATATTTTATTACACATATTTTAATTCTTGTTTCATTAATTCTTATTTATGACGTTAAAACCTTAGATTTGGGTTTTTTAGCTATACGCTGTATCCCGCATGTGATAATATTACCTAGTGCTCCCTACCTCACATTCCGGTAAAATTTCCAGGCGTGTTGAATGAAAGAGGGTGGAAATGAAAACAATTCATTTTCTTAAATGGGAACTGATTTCACAACAGCCCCATTACAAAAATAACGAAAAACATCAACATTCAGTATATAAGCACTTAATATATAGAACACTGGAAATCTCAACAAGAGACAAAGACAACTAAAGCTGCAAACTCAATTTCGTTAAATGCGTGAAAACAGCATCAAAATGGGTACGAAATACAAATACGTTTCCAGTAAAAGTGTATGACTATGATATATATATAGTAAATGGTAATACTATTTATCATAATATAATCGGTATCAATGACCGCTACTTGCGCCTTCGATAACATCGCGTCTCGCGTGCTCGACGTACATCGCGCGTGTCGCCCGCTAAGGTTTCAAATGGACTATGCGTTTTGTCTATTATATTTTTAATTGTTATTTATAAATCTTTTCAACTTCACGCTGTATCCCGCATGTAGCAGGGGAGGCTGAGGGAACCTAGTGTGAAAACACTCCGTTTCCCACTTTCCACTGAATTTTCGAGGCATTGTGTGTTGAGTGGCGGGACTCAACGCTACGTTTTGTCTTGATACCAGAGCAAAGAACTATTAATGAATAATATTAATGAGAATATTGATAAAATTAATACATTCCCTCTAGAGGGAGGACCTCAAGCCCACATCAGTCGCATATGACTAAATATGCTTTTGCCACTGAGTCACTAGTGACCTTTATTTATATACTCAAAAACATAAATAATGAGCATTCCTACTTCTTAAGATTCACCATGCAGGTGTCCATTGTGTTGAAGAGCTCATAGCACTGCCTGGGATTTGCGATTCAAATTCAGATTTAAGAGCCCCATTATTTATACGTACAATAAATTTGTCTCTACCAACGCGAAATTCAAAATAAATTTACTAGTGTTGTTTTTGAAGTAATCTTTATTCAATTATAACTAAAATGCCTTATCGAACATAATTGTACCAATATGTATAATATTTTTTTAACGGCTTACGTTACAAAGATCTTATTTAAATCGGTAACGATAACGAGAAATAAAATACTTATAATCAAAACAATACAAAATATACATAAGAGAATGATATAAATATAAAAAACATAAATAAAAGTTTAAGTTAACGTTTCGTACGTATAAGAAAAAAACGTTTTCATTCATATTTAAGCGGCAAACGTGAAAAATACTGACTTGCATTCGAGCGCTTGCCAAGTATCAGTTGACCTCAAGTCATTTGAAGCGATAAGTGAAAAAATAACAAAAAAAAAATTATAAACACTTATATAGGCCTATATATTGAAATGAAAGAATCTTGAATTATAACTTTACCTGTCTCCCCCATCAAGTGGAGAAAATAGTAAATAATTGAAAGTATTTTCCCTGTAAGATACTCCAGTCCCTTCTTGCCGCCCAAATTTTCAAGATATTTTAAGTAGAGAAACTCAACACCACGAGTGGGGCCGAATCATTCCCTCGTTTGGGGTCGAATCTACAACCGTCGTATTACCAGTCAAACTTTACACCACTGGGCCATAATGGTTATTTAATAAATATTTAATTTGTCATTACTTTTTGTAGAGTATTATAAATGAATTTTATTAATGTAACATTTACACCATTTGTTTTCTTGTCGACGCTAACCTCCGAGCTCAGTTTGTTTAAATAGGCCGGTATTGTTTTCGTTGCCCTACATTATACGGCCTACGGCATTCAACGGAATTGGTGTAACGAATCCCTTAATCTTATTATTTAATTATTTAATGTAATTAGCAGCGATATTGGTTGAGACGGCCATTTAATATAATTTCAGGCGAAAATTCAGTTAATATAAAATTATTAATGAATGAATGAATTATTTATTTAAATATAAACATTTTCCTCGGTTATTTTCAAATTGAATACGAAACATAATTGAAAACTATATACCGATACTTTATTTTTTATTTACACAAGGATGTGACTGTAACGCGACGGTTGCGGGTTCGATCCCCACTCAAGGAAATTTATTATTTTTTTATTAATATTTTGATTTCTTCACTCTGACACCAACGCAAAAGCCCAGCGTTGAGTTCCGCCACTGAAGACGCAACGGAGTGTCTTAACACTAGATTCTCTCTGCCTACCCTGCTATGTGCAGAATACAGTGTCAAGCAGATTAATTTATTTTAATTTACAATTTTCGCAGCGTAGAACAAAGCCTTATTTGTAGGTGAAAAATTAAAGCATAGCACAGTCACGCCTATAATTGATTGGAGTCTAATTATAGTTTTTAAAGTATTCATTTGTGCGGAATAATTATAGGTTTGGCGATTATCAGTGCCATTCATTATTTTTTCTTTATTAAGTGTGACAATAACATCGGTATAAGCAAAATCCACAGAATTCATGTATTATTCACTATAGAATCCTATTAATATTAGAAATGTGCAATGAGAGTGTATGTTTAGTCCACTTTCACGTAAAAACTACTGAACGGATTTAAATTAATTTACTTAACAGTAATAAGAATAACATAGGTTATCATTTGTGTAAAAATTTTGAATTTTTTAAAATTGGCTATAATATGACAATAAGCTTAAACGGGCGAAGCCGCATTGGAGACTCTAGTGTTAGAGAGACATGGTTAGTTTGTCACTAAATCAGTAGGTATTATGCGCGACGTTGAGCTGGAGGTGAGAAACGAAGTGCCTTAACAATAGATTCTCTCTGCCTATCTATATACGGTATACAGCGTGACGCTAGAAGCAACATAAAGATGCAATATCTCACAACTTAACAACACACAATACACCAAATTAATAATTTAAAAAGATATGAAATTATGTTGATTTTTATACAATTACCACATTATATCACTACAGTAAAAAAATCAGTAAATCAATAAATCCCGCAAACAGCAGGGTATGCAGAGGGAACCTAGTGTTAAGACACTCCGTTCCCCACTTCCTGCCGAATTCTGGAGGCATTGCGCTCTGCCTCGACACCAGAGCGAAGAAATGAAAATATAAACCTAAATAAATATTTCACTTCCTCGACTGGGGATCGAATCGAACCCACAACCGTCACACAGTCACACCCTTGCAGTAGTAGTAGAACAATGTAATAAAGAAAAAAGTCTAGAAATAAGGAAATAAAACGTAATCACGAATCATCGAACATAAAGGTTTTGGACTAGGCGTTTTCACGCATCGCCGAAACACGTTTTTTTACAAGTCACGCTCACGACACGTCCATACTCATCTATACATAATATGCCTAATGTCTATACTTTATATTTTCTACGCAGGCATGAGGAAATCGATATTAATATTAGGGAAGTACACTTGTACGTTCCTTTTAAAGAATTGTAAATGATTTTTTTTTACGTAAGTTATTAGCACTAGCTTAATTTTTTTTAATATGTTTGCTTACAATGTAACCGATGAAGTAGACTATTATTATTTTTAACGCCATTTGTTAAATTCGTATTTTTTTTATTATTTCAAGAACGAATTACGTTAGTATGACTATATAAGTTCGGCATTTAATGTAAAGTAAGCTACAATTTCTAAAATATTTATTTAATATTTCAGTATGAATTGCATAATTAGGGTAAGCAATAAAAGCCGAAGGTATGTCACTGGTCGTTTGACTGTAAGCGCGACAGTTGTGGGATCGATTTCCATTCGAGGGAATGAAATATTTTCATTTCTTCAATTTCCACTGGAAGACGACAGCACAGATAGAGTTCCACGATCCAAGCCGTATCTAATGTCTGGAAAATTGGGCGGTGTATGGGGAACGGAATGTCTTAAAATAGGTGGTGTGAAAATAAAAAAAAAGAAATTTACTAAGTCTATTCTAGATAACAATAAAATGTTGGAATATTAAAGTGTTATTAATAAAGAAAAAATAAATATCCATCTATTAAAAAACCGAAACAGAGTTGCATTCTATGCAACAAAATAGGAATATTTTTTATTCAAATCGATATACATTAATTATTATTTGAATAATGAACATTGATAGTGTAAATTGTTGTGATTCATTTTAATTGTTGTTAATCACGATAGGTTTTTGTTTACTGATTGTTATATATAGGTATATCGCATGGTATTTGACGGTTGCATTAATAATTGATTTTCTATAGAAATTTATAGAAATGAATATTTTGTTTGGTTGTACGCGCTAATCTCAGGAACTAGTTCGTATTAATATTTTGCTGTATTGTGTAGTCCATTTATCGAGGAAGGCTTATAGGCTTACTTCAAGTTATTCGCTTCGACGTTATTCAGTAATTGCCATTTGGCTACTGGAAGCTGCAAGTAAAAGGTTGAAATTTCTATTTTAGTTACTCCCTTTATTTTCCTTTCTCTATATTCCAAAATTATAATCAATTTCTACGCCCAGTAGTTGTTCGTATGAACGTTACCAGTCAAATAGTAGTAATACATTTGTATCATCCATATCAGATATCGAACCCCCGACCACCGCCATCTACCACCTGCTGCTATACAGTTTATTATATCTTGTAATCAATAGATAATCATCTCATAGTAGCAGGAAATACAAATAAAGTACTTATGTACGTTTAGCGCTAGTGGGTCAATCGAAATCGCCAGCACAAATGTTTGACACACATTCAGTAGACGCATTGCTAACGGGATGACTGCTGGATGCTGATCAATATGTTGCTATGTTTAATATAAAAAAAATAGTTTAATTTTATGTTTTTTTTATTTAGGAATTCAAAGGATGAATATATTAAGATTAGTTTTATAGTTATAATGAAAATGGCGGTCTAGAGACATTACGGCTTTGTCTGACGTCACAATAGACTGATTTACAAAAATATGTAAATTTTAAAATAAAAAAAAATATTCATTGCAATAAAAAAATATTAAAACTCACATTTTTTTTATTCACGCTAAATCTCACATATAGCAGGGGTCAGGCAGAGGGAACCTTTTATTAAGACATTACGTTCCTCACTCACCACCTTATTTTCGAGACACTGCGTGTTGAGTGTCAACCTGGCTAAAATATACAAAATATGTAAATAGGTACTCGTTAAAAATAATATGACACCTACATAAATACCACCATACTTAATGTAAGTAGGTGAAACAGCAGACGTCTCGCGATAACACCGAAATGCGTTCTAAATATAAATAAACACGTGCATTTTCATTTCTGATGAGAGATAAAGTGCATCTGCTGTGGCTGTTAGCGCGTTTGAAGATGATATTTAATATCGCTTTAGCAAATATTAGTGCAAAAATGGAGGATTTACGTTTTTAAAATAATTTTAGTTTTTATATTGTCTTGTCGTTTTATTGTAACCGGTTGTAGGTTTGATTCCCATGGGATAATGAAAATGATTCGCTTTGATAATACCCTCCCTCGCTTTAGAAACAAGACGAAACATGACGTTATGTTACGCCTTAACAAGCAATGTCTTGGAAATTGGGCGGTGGGAAAAGAAAGGAATGTCTTAACATTAATTTTTCTTTGCTTATTCTCTATCTTTTATCTTAGCGCGCCTCAAGTAGCATTGCGCTTAACAGCATAGCCAGACAGAATTCAGTATCAACACTCCTTTCTCCACTTTCCACCCAAATTTAAAAAAAAAATACCATAATCACTCCCCTAAAATAGAATCGAACTTAATACCATCCTGCCACAGTCAGTCAATTCCAATATACCTACTCTAATTTCTTTAACATTAGATATATCAATCAATCTCTCCATCCGCCGGGAACCCACAATCAATATATCTCGTTAGAGAAAGAGCACACGTACAACGGCCAGCTAGTGGCGTAGCTGGTTCCATACATAATACATAAGTTAGGTTCCCGCTGGTTTACTGCTAATCGCAGACTGGCCGGAGGCGCCTGCCCTAATAAGGCTTTACTGACATTATATTGAACGGGGGAATTGAAAAGTTTTTAGTTTATACTAATATTTGTATTTAACATTGATTATAATGTAAATTATAACTAGCCAACTAACTACTATTTATATTATAACAAGCGGACGGCCGCAGCTTCGCCTGCTTATTTGTACCCTTAAGGGGGGAATTCTAATAAACCAAGAAACACGTGTTCAATGAAATATTTTTAATAAATTTTTTTAATAAGTTTTATATCATTTCTTCAGTCAGGTGTTAAGGTAAAGCGCCGGGTGAAGTGAGGAATGGAAGTGACTTAATAGGAACGGAGTGTCTTAACAAAAAGGTTCCTGGCAACCTCTGCCTACACAACTAAGTGCAGGATACAGCGTAAATGTGAAAAAAAGAAATTACCTATTTAATTATAGTTAAACAGAGACAGTTAATTTAATTATCTTTATTCTGTAATGAGAATTTACATATTAGGTTACAAGATGATATTTAGCAAGGAGGTGTTCTCCAAAAATGCCTGACACCGCCACTGTTGGAAGATTTAATGATAATAGTGCCTTCATTTGGGAGTGTCGAAATGATGATGCAGAGCTTTCACGTACACCTACATCATCACCTTCAGGGTACCTAGTAAAAATAAAGGACGTCTTCCCATACCAAATTATAAAGCTGTCTTGACATGTTTTTATTATGAGTAATTATTTATTATTGTAGATGATTGTTGGATGTAATGTATATTCAATTTTAGTAGTTCCTATGAAAGTATATTAAATAGACCCTTATTGAAAATATTGTTATTACATATAATAAAATTATATAATTACTTTTACTGTAATTACTTGTATGTAATTAGGCCAGTAGTAACGCAGCGGCACAAGGGTGCTTTATATGGGCAACGTGACAGGTTCGATGACCATTCGAGAGAATGAAGTATTTAATATTTTCATTTCCTCGATCTGGTAACGAGGGAAAGCGCGACGTTGAGTTCCACCACGGAAATGTCTTAATGGGAACCGAGTGTCTTAATTTTAGGTTCCTAGGTTCCCACCACATACAGTGCTACAGCGTGAAATCAAACCTATATAATACGAGAACACATGGACTTTGATCGTGTACACTCAAAGGGTATATCCAAACGGTACATGCCATACTGTACACCCATATACGGCGCGGTCACCTCAACCCGATCGAAAGTTACCCGCCATTATATTAATTGGCCGGACACAATCACTAATGTTCAAGTCTCTTATAGTTCTAGGATAGGATATAGGTTTGAAGGCGGATAAACTTTTTATTATACTTTCTTTACAAGTTTAATTATAATATTATGTTTTATTAATTTTGTTTCTATATGTTGTAAAAGTTGATTTATTTGTAGAAATTATGTGTTCTTAGGGTTCCGTACGCAAAGAGCAAAACGGGACACTCTTCCTCTTCTTTCTGTTCGTCTGTCAGTCTGTATCTCATAAGCAATTATAGTTTAACAGTTGATTTTTTTACAGATGGATCTATTTCTGTTGTCGCTATAACAACAAATACTGAAATACAAAATTCAATAAATATTCAAGGGCTCTTATACAACAAACATGTTTTGTTGCCGTTTGTATAGATAATGGTACAGAACCCTAAATGCGAGAGTTCGTTCGCACTTGGCCGGTTTTCATTTTATTTTCAAGGTACAGTTTGATAACTCCCGAATATAGCAGAGTAGATAGAAGGGTTTTATCTAGGGTAATAAAATAATGTTTCACAATTTCCAATTAATTTTCTGAGACATTCTTATAGAGCAGTGAAAAAATAATTAAAATAACATCAATCCCCTGAGTGGCAACTAAACCCCTCAACCGTAGCGTGTACAGTCGCACACTCGTGCGACTGCGCCACGACGGGCCTCTTACTTATTAGTCACCTTGGATTATTTGTCATACTCGTAATTGTTTAAAAATATATAACAATAGCTCTTATGTAGTCATCATTAAGATTGCTCTCAATTATTATAATAACATTTCATTATTATATTATAGTCTAATATTACATTATATATTAGTTAAATCATCATATTTAACAATATTATTGTAAGAAGTTTAAATTGACTCATATGTAAAATTCCAAAATAAATAATAATTGTTATTCCATAAGCCTCGAGCCTTGAGACTAAGTACATTATGTAATAATGTATTTATAAGTGTTAGATATTTGGTGCAACAATGACGTATTTATATTTTCTAAAATATTAAAGGAGACGAAATTAAAATTTGTTATAGAATTTCCGCAATTACCGTAGGTATTTTAACTTTAAAAAAGGCCCTATACTTCATTTTTTAACTTAGCTGGCACTTAGCAGGTTAAGCAGAGGGAACCTGGGATCCTAGCGTTAAGACCCTCTGTCCCTCTTAATACACTTCCGTTCTCCACTTTCCAGCGAATTCGGAATACATTTTGAGTGACAGAACTCAACCCCGCGATTTGCCTCGTTGGAATTATTACATATTTCATTCCCTGAGGGCGAATCGAACACACAACTGGTGTGTTTACAGTCGCGTGATTGTACCCTTCAGCCTTCATAGCCTCAAAAATATTTCAATTTCATCTTTTATAAAAGTAATTCACAAGACAGTCTTGTTATCTTTTTGGATCTTTTATCTATTAAAACGTAAACACATACATATACCGTTGGTTTTTACGGTTATTATACGACAAATCAATGAAACTAAAACACTTATTAGAGAAATAAGTGACTAATCACTATCTTTTTTGCCCTAAAGAGCGAAAAAGGACCCCTATTTCAGTATAAATCTCAAAATCATTCCATTCAAAGCATTGAAAGCCATACATACATTCAATATTGACTCTACTTTCCAATAATTCATTAGGTCTCACTCATCTCGAAATTCTCACGTTGATTAAGTACACGTACTCGTACGTAGTATGTAGCTTTATTTACATACGGCTGTACACTTTGGATGTGTTAACATAATTGTAGGACTTGGGTGAAATTGTGGGAAAGTGGTAGTTCATATTTAAATGATAAATACTATATGAATTTGAGGCCGTAGGGGTGCAGGGGCACAAGTGTGCGACTGTAAACGCGATGCTTGTGGATTCGATTCCCAGTCGGAGGAAAGAAATATTTAATGATTTCATTTTTTCATAGAACGGAAGTGTCTTAACTACTAAAAAAACTACATAAAATTAAACAGAAAATATTACCCTATAATAAAATATACACAATATTTCTTATACGACTCTACGCTATTACGGAATAATCGGTAGACAAAGCAGCTAGTCTCCTAGGTTCCAGGGTTGATTTCCACTTGGAAAATGATAATTTACAATTAATTGTTTTCCATCCATCCATCCATCCATCAGCCTTTTAAGGTCCACTACTGGACATAGGCCTCCCCCAATGCTCACCACTCCGTCCGGTCCTGCGCCCTTTGAATCCAATTAATTGTTTTAGGAAACAAAATGTAACGTGCAATGACTTAAATTCGTGAAGTTAAAAAAACTACTAGTAGATACTTAAATCCTTTTACCATATTTTAAACAGACCATGGAAACATCTATTATTTTAAATACACCAAAATTTTTACCCGATCTGAATATGAACCCTACAACCATAGCATTGAAAACTGGCATGTTTTCATTGAGACATAATGCACTCTATTTACATACTAGAGTAAGAAATATTACCGCGTTAGATGACTAATAATTTGAAGAACACGATTCGCCGAAATGGAATGATAATATTTAACAAATGATCGAATATAAGGCGACAGTAGATATTCTTCTTAGATTCGATCAATTATTTTGAAATAAGTACTTTGGGAGCGAATTGAGGGTCGGGAATTCGGTTTCCACGCAAATATAAATAGTAAAGAAGCTAAGCCAGTCGTGGCGCAGGGACACAAGTTACACACTGTAACGCTGTTGTGGGTTCGATTCCCAGTTGGTGCAGCATTACGTGTTGAGTTACGTGGCGAAACTCAACGCCGCGCTTTGCCTTTTTACCAGAGCGAACAGATAAAAATATTAAATAAACATCGTCATCAACGCCAAAAATAACTGTAAAACAACGAAATCCACCAAAAAAAAATATTTACTTAGAATTTAAAGAACATTTCTCTCGAATAATAAATATAAAAGATAACCCGGGATTATCTCTATTAGGGTAGGTCACTCCTTGTTTGATACCGCTCATATGGCTCACAGTACTGCGAATTCCGTCTGAATGACTTCATTTATTATTCGTCAGCTTTCAAGACAAAACAAAAACTCCTACTTCTACCATTTGCTTTTTTACGAACTTGAATATATAAATTAGGTACATTTTCAATTCCTATTTGAAGAAATGAAATATTTAATATTTTTTTATTTCGTTAAGTAAGTGGTAACTTCTCACGTCTATTTCACACAGAAATGGTAGAGAAAAAAGAAGGAGGTAAACACTCGGATATACAAAGGCTTTGTTGGTCGTAGTGCTTGAATTTCAGAAGTTCTTTTTTTTAAGTCATTGTCTAAACAAACATTTTTGTCTTACGAATGTTGATTAAAAGTGAAGTATAACGTAAAAATCTTTTTTTGGTCATTTTATCTTATTACTGACTTGTTGAGTGCCAACATATAAAAAAACCACGGCACGACAACATATAGAAAAAATAAAAATAATAATTTTATTTTCCACTTCATACAAATTGAATAAAACCAGTAGTACGGGCAGAATAAGTACGGTTTTCTCGCGATAACCCGACAGCGGTCACGCGTCTATTTATAAACGGCGCGCCGGCCACTCACTTAATGTTCTCACCAGAACATCTTATGAAATATGAATGAATATAGCATACGATTTTTGTGAACTTTAAAGGATATTTTTTTAAAATATTTTCAAGGTAATTTGACGTTGTTACTACGATTTTTATCATGATACATCTAAATAAAAGTTTCCAGTATTTACAGGTCACTAGTTATCTGCTATATGCTTCAGCTAATTAAGTATTTATAATACTGCCCAACCAATCCTTTTAATTCATGTGATTCTGCGAAATTCTAGAGGCATTGCGCGTTGAGTGGCGGAACTTAACGCCGCGCTTTGTCTCGAAACAAAGTTATATGAATTTATAAATTAAATTATTTTAATCTGAATTATTAGAATCTATATAGAATTCTGTCCATCAACAAATTTAACCTCTAGAGATTAAAATATATTAAAAAAATAATAGCATTTACAAAATCTCAATTCAGATATACAAATAAGATAACAAATGGTCATACATATGTATACAGTGGGCGGTAATGTTACGAGAAAACATTACCTAACATCCTAACAAGTTGAAGTGGTCTAGACATTGTAAATTGTAGCGGGCGGTGCTTGGGATAGATTCGCGGCCACTTGTACCGTATGGTGTGTTTCCTGGCTTAGTGGGAACGATGGCAGTTGCGGGTTCACAAGAAGTTAGTTAATAGAACGTAACGCGATGGTTTTCAGTTCGATACCCAATATAGATATTTGGAGAGTGGAGTGGACACTTATCATAAGGTTAAACTGCACTATTGTAAGGATAATGATAAAAGAAAGCTTCCATAATTTATTAAATGTTTTTATACCTTTCGCACAAAATAACTGTTGTGGGTTCAGTTCCATCTAAGGAAATTATTTAAATTATTTTTCTTTGCCAACTTTGGTAATAAGACAGCGTGGTGTTGAGCTCTGCTGCTTAACACATAATGTCTCAAAAACTCAAAAAGTGGGGAATGTAGCGTCATAATACCAGGTTCCCTCTGCCTAACCGAACTAAATATACGAGATAGAACGTGAAGCTACATAAAAAGAATATATCTAAAACAATTGGAAAAACAATGAGAGAAATATTTAAATAAAGTGCGCTTTCTGACACACCAGTCAGAACAGTATTTATGTCGTCATACTGCCACACTCCACGCCGACTGTAAAATCGTTTACAAGGTGTATAAGTGTTATAAACCTGGTGTCTTTGAGTGTATAAACGTGCAAATAGTGTTAAAAAATTACAAAGACAAAATAAATTGTAGGTACGGGAAATTGAAATATTCTGCTCAGGTTTTTACAATTATTTCAAGAGTTTTATAAAGTACGATATAAGAGTTGTCATTAAAATAGTAATTAATAGTTCAGTTTTACGGTAACGCTTTTTAGGGTTCCGTTACTCGAAAGGAAAAACGGAACCCTTATAGCATCACTTTGTATGTCCTTCTTTCAAGAACTTTTTTCTCATGAAGGCGTGAAGTTATCAATAGTCCCCAATCTTCCGCCGAATTTTCCAGAAATTGCATGTTTAGTTAATCTATATATCGACCGTTTATTTTGAAAGTGGTGTAAGTCCATTTTTGAGAAAAATGAGCTATCACGTAATTCATGCTTAATTTAATGAATTTTTTTATATATAACTAGTCCTTATTTAATTTCTCAAAAAAAACCCATGTTTTAAACGACTTAAAATCGGTCGGTAAATGAAATTGCATAATCATCGACATACTAACCTTTAATTTTCTCGAAACAAAAGAAAATGGACTTACACCACTCTCAAAATAAACGGTCCATATATAAAATCGAAAGGTCACTCACTCATCACGAAATTTCAGAAACTACATGTGCTAGGAATCTCAAATTTTGCATAGGAGTTACTTATAGGACGAAGGTGCTCGCTAAGACGGGAATTTGCAATATTCGACTTCTAAGGGGTTGTTTTTGGGGTCGAAAGTTTGTATGAAACTTCGTTACTACAAATGCTAGGAGTCTCAAATTTTGCATAGACGTCACTAGGATGTAGTCATGGAGACAGAAATTAATAATAACATAGTTCACGCGGGTGAAACCGCGAGCGGGCCGCTAGTATTAAATAATTCATTCTTCCAAATGGGAATAGACCCAACAACCATCGAAGACACCACTGCGCCACGAAAGCCTCAAAATGTAAGTTTAATCATTAACTATCATTTAAGCTCAACTTACCATCAAACCGCTTAGCTTTCGAAGACAGTATATCAGCGAGCTTATTAA
>JAKRZM010000146.1:188203-229275 GCA_036379175.1 Heliconius cydno galanthus | reverse complement strand
TCTCTTATATGCATAGACTTAGCCTGGCCACATACCTTTTAAAATATTTTTGGAAAATTTCTAACTTTTAACAAGAACTCCGGATTTTGATTCCATTGCCTCATATTATATAATGGAGAATAATCACTAATTTTAAATTCTAGCTCATCGTATGCCCAGTCGCTAAAAGTTAATTTCGAGTTTTTATANGTCGGGCCGTAACCGACTCGCGTGACGTCACAGGTCTTGCAAAACTCGCTCGCTCAGTTCGTCTTCGTTCACTCGCACTTCGCGCTTCTTCTTTAGCTGGCGTTCAACCACAAATTTAGTTTCGTTTAATAAATAATATATAGGTATATTTTTTTAATTTTTTTTTTTCACATACATAATGTAATAGCGAGCATTGTATTTTAAGATATTGAAGTTTTGATAGTACTTTNCACAAATTTAGTTTCGTTTAATAAATAATATATAGGTATATTTTTAAAATCTTTTTTTTTTCACAAACATAATGTAATAGCGAGCATTGTATTTTAAGATATTGAAGTTTTGATAGTACAATGTCAAAAAAACAGTTCTATCCTGCTCGGTTTCATGGCGTGTTGTACCAAAATCTTTAGCTTTGATTATTTTTATTATAGTATCGATACTAGAAAGCTTGAATTTTTTCCAACAACACTTGGCTTGGCTTGGGCGTTACCACAAACTTAATCAGTAAATTAATGGAGAGACTACTCAGAACTTTCATGGAGGCATACAGGAAAAAAAAGGAGAGCTCTGCATTAGATTTGCGGCCTTTTTAGATTTGCAGAAGGCTTTTAGCTGTGTGCCTCGTCAATGTATTTGGAGGGCATTGCCATCCAAAGGGATCCCTGAGGCCTATATTGAGATTATCAGAGATATGTACCACGATCCCGCTTTGCGATTCACGATGGTTAGGAATGCTGTTGGCGACACCAAACCCTTTAGATCATAGTAGGGGGTTCACCAAGGCTCGGTTTTTAGTTCGTTCTTATTTATTGTAGTGTACTGTTACGGCTCACATCCAGGACCAGCCTACATGGCTGATGGAGCGTAAAGTGAACCTCTGGAAGGGTGCGCTTGACAACGGCGGTCTTAAACAAAATATGTCGAAGACCGAATACATAGCCTGAGGGAGCCCAGACTCGAGCACTGTCCTTATAAGTCCTGAGCCAGCCGTTAAGTTAGAAAAGTTTCAAGTACCTTGGATCCGTTATGCATGAGTCTGGAGGCATCGATCACGATGTCCATGGCTGGATAAGCGCTGCCTGGGCCAAATGGTGGGAGGTTATTGGTGTGGTTTGCGACCGCAGAATACCACCCAAGCTCAACGGGATGATATATAAGAGCATCATCTGGCTGGTTCTATTATACGGCAGCGAATGTTGGCCAGCACTATCTCGGCACGCTGAGGAGCTTCACGTCACGGAAATGAAGATGCTGCGATCTGACGCATTCGAGGTAGTCTTGGGGTCCATGACGTAGCGGATAAGCTCCAAGAGCGTGGCCTAAGATGGTATGGCAACGTTGCGCGCCGGCGTAGGAACTATGTCGGATGCAATTTCTTTGCTATGTCTGTCCTGTCTCTGGAGCTAGACCTCCGAACGCCCAAGAACGCGGTGTTTGGATGTCGTGATGCAGGACATGAGTGCCAATGGTCGAACCACTCAGGACGTTACAGATCGTGTAAAGTGGAGTAGGTTAAGCAGGAAGGCAGATCCTGGCAACATACGCCGGGATTAATGCCAAGAAAAAGAAGACTTGGTTGCAGTTGTTGAAGACTCGTCGCTTCGACGATGTAGCCCATTATAAATGCCATGGTATGTTTACAATCACCTCTGCTGGCGGCACAATCTTCGCAGATTACGTATAAACTTACATACATAACCTAGTCTTTTAACTTATACGTACGCAATAGCACGCAATAGTACGCATCATGACAATAACTCTCTCTTGCCGATCTTCAATAATCACAATAAAAATATTAAAAATCTACTTTAAAAAAAATTGTGCATACTCAATTTACTGCATGAATTTAGTTATATTATTATTTATTATTTTCACTTAAAAACTTTTAAGTGAAAATAATAAATACTAATATTCATTCTTACTACTTTGAACTTGAATAAAAAGTTTGGTACTTTTAACGCAAATAGCGTTACCTCAATATGAAACTAGTTAGGGTGGGTTACATTACAGTTTTAAATAAATAATATCAAATAAAATAACGTAAGATAGTTATTATCTATACCCCAAATTGACATAATATTACTAGTTAGACAACAAAACTTACCTTCGCATTTTTACTCCTCGCATTTCTGCGGCGACGAAATCACTATTTTCCGATAAATAATCAGCAATCATAAATCCATCTATTACAGGTAGGTTATCCGATTGATCTTTTTCGAATCCTTCATCCATTTTAATTAATTGTATTAACACTAAACACAAGCGAGTAACAAACAAACAAAGTACTGCGCGAGATCTCCTATCACCGTTGGCGACCAGTGAGTTCTGCCAGACCTGTGACGTCACCGCCGACCGCGGGACTGTTAGCGACATTTGAAATTTTTGCAAACTTCAAATGCCTGTAAAATCATAACTACTTGGTTATTTTTAATGAAACAAAAACTAGTGTATTTGTATACGTAAAAACTTTACTGTAACGAACGTTTGAAGCATTATTTCATACTTATTACCATTCCTCATTACGTGATAGCTCATTTTTCTCAAAAATGGACTTACACCACTTTCAAAATAAACGGTCCATATATAGCAACAATGGCGGCGTCATAGGCAGTGCTACCAACCATTGCAACTGTTTTTGCTTTGGTAGTTTCTGTTTTCTGTTTTAGTTCGTATATCTACTTTTTTTTGAAATGCGTAATAATAATTATGATTGTCGTCAACGGGAACTCTGTTTATTAAAGTTGATGAATATCCATAAGTATGCACTCATTTCATACGAAATGAATTATAAACATAAGTCCCATACTTTATTTTTTTCCTTCATTTAAGTATATCGTAAATTCTCATTTTTAGTTAAGTGGTCATCACATGTGACGGCCTGTTTTTTTTGGGATTTTTTAGACCAGTAAATAGATAGAGCATTTATTAACATATATTTTGACAGTATCAATATAAACTTTAAATTAAGAATATGTATAGAACATAAGTAACAGCAATTGGGTCGCACTCCCTCCACGATTCCGGCGGATTGTCTCCAAATTTTCAGAATGCGTTGACTTTTCATTTTCTGATCTCCAAGAGACCGTAAATCTGATTATTTCATATTTACCACAACTTAACATATCCACGTGATCTTGAGATAAACAGACTCGACAGACATAGAAGCAGATGAACAACGAAGTGATTTTATAAGAGTTACGTTTATTTTCTGTACGTGACTCGAAAAAAATGACTACGTAAATGTCCAAAAGCCGCGAAATTGGAAATTTTGTGAAATAATCATTTTAATAAAATAAGTAATAAAATAAAATTAATAATATTTTGGTTAGATCTGTTTTTTGCTCTCCTCAGGTTGGCAACACTGTCGTCATGTCGTGTCGTTGCGTTGCTAGGGATGCCCGATGTTAGAAAAAAATCGAAGGTGTTCGATAAAGTTCGAAAGAACAACATCGATGTTTTTTTTTCTTTCTTTTCCCCACAGCTTCACGCTGTATCCATCCCGCTTCAGCTATATATTTAAATAAATATTTCATTTACTCGAGTGCGGATCGAACCCACTACCAGTCGATTGTGCAGCACATTTTTGTGCCCCTGTGCTAGGAGTGGCCAACAATTATTATATAACTAGCGGCCCGCTCGCGGTTTCACCCGCGTGAACTATGTTATAATTAATTTCTGTCTCTATGACTACGTCCTAGTGACGTCTATGCAAAATTTGAGACTCCTAGCATTTGTAGTAACGAAGTTTCATACAAACTTTCGCCCCCAAAAACAACCCCTTAGAAGTCAAATATTTCAAATTCCCGTCTTAGCGAGCACTTACGTCCTATAAATAACTCCTATGCAAAATTTGAGATTTCTAGCACATATGGTTTCTGAGATTTCGTGATGAGTGATTGATTGAGTGATGATTTTATATATATAGATTAGGTTTCAGAAGTGAAATATGAAAGAAAACTATACAACACTAATATTACAAAATACAATCTTATTTATTAAAATTCAAAATAACTAGAAACTTATATAAAACACTAACAACATTCCAAAATACATAAAGGTATACATCATCGAAAATCGATGATCATCGGACATCCCTCAGCGTTGCTCGTTAATTATTATTGATTCGGTTCGTTTTAGCATTTATTTAGCGCCGGGCTGCCTTCCAGAGTGGGCGTGATTTTAGTAAAACATAAATATCTGAAGAAGAGTTAGCCGTTATGTTTTCTATTTATGTTTTAATAGTTTTCATTTTACAATGAAAAGTGTATATTATTTCAAGATTGCAGGTGCTATGTAAGTACGAATATATATTTTTATTTCTTCTACACGATATTTTAAATGTGACTTCAAATATCGCTTTTATTAACATTTTATTAAATAATTCTTCTCCCTTGATTATGCATAATGTTTAAACTTATATTAATGTAATTTAGCAATCTTATTTTTTTTTACTTAACACGTGAATTAATATTTACATGTCCGCCATGTTGCTTCTCGAATCGAATCTTATTTCAATATTTGTACTTTATATTCAATTTTGGTACATAAATACTGTTCATTAATGTTTTCCTTTACAAATATTTTTATTTTGCTTATTACCATGCGTGCACTAGGTATTTTATTTTTTATTTTGTGACTTAAATATTTTAGTAGATATAAAAAAGAACGGTGTAGGTTAAAATACTTATTTTTAAACGGTTTTATTTAGCTCATTTCTGATAATTTGATGTATTACCGAAACTTACATATTTATTATATTTCTTAATTCATTATTTCATTTAAATTTCAATGTTTTTTAACAGTAAATCATATTTCGTCGGCCATTTTGTGTAATCAAACATCCAGAGTTATTTCTAACTTTGTTTCAAAATTTGCAACGTTTTGCTATTTGCAAAGAATTTTCATACATTTACGCAACTTAATAAAATATATATTTTTAAACTAACATAATACGGCTGGTTGTGAAGTCACTTACTCGATGAAATGATATATTTATCTAAAATGTTGGATGATACCGGAGATACACACAATTGTATTTATCTAAAATAAAAAATCTAACGTTATTATAAAATAAAACATTTTAATGAACAACAATCTAATATTTACGATAATTTGAAGATTGAAGATAATAATTATTATCTTCAAATCTAAAATAAAAATATCGACAATTAAAAATTTTTACTTCCCATATTTTGTAGTTTCACACAATGAAAAAATTAAACTAAATAACTTGACAAGCAGGCTTTCAAATCAAAAAAATCAAATCAAAAATACTTTATTGCACAGAGATACATAAAGATACATGAGAATTATAGTATTTTAACATAGCGCAAGGGCGGCCTTATCACTGTAAGTGATCTCTTACAGGCAACCTTTTATTTACAATAACTAATAATAGGAGATCATAGTTGGCGGACGCTGCACAAAGATATTTTTGTTATATATCATACATTTATATATATATTCAATAAATACATATATACATACATACAATCATACATATATATATAAAGTAATATATATACATATATATAAATACAGTATTACATAACCGCGGTTTTATGTAAAGCCAGTGTCATTCTTTCTAAGTGCCACATTATATATGTTAGACAGAGCACACATAATTGCACATTAGTCCACGTACACAACATACAGTATACAAAGCTTACATCTCAAAAGTGCAAATTAGCTGGGGTTAATTTGAGTAATCAAACTGGGGAATGAGCTTTGTCATATGATATAATCACAAGGACTTTTTATTTTTTCCAGTGGTGATTTTGGCACAAAGAATCTGATATCATTTTTTCTATCTCAAAAGGACCAATTCTAATTTTCAATTATTACAGTCCGTTATGTAAACCATATCACCTTTTTGAAACTTGTAATCTATTCTATTTTTGTCAAAAATGGCCTTGTTCAATTCATGTGATTTTTTTGATCTGAGAAATGCTGTATGTCAGTCTTTTTCCAGTTCTTCAGGTTCCATTTGTTTTTTTTTAGGTCCATTGGTAATGCATTGGTTGGTTCTCCACTTAACAGATATAGAGGCCAATAACCTGTGTGGTTAGTTGAATTATAAGCTTTCACACAATCCATTGCAACGGTTGTCCAAGCTGTTTTCTTTTCTTTTCTTTGCTATTCAAGAAACATCTAATTCTATTTACTAGTGTCTGGTTCAACCTTTCATTGTGACCATTAGAAAAAGGAACATCCACTGCTGTAAAAATTAGATAAATAGAGTGGTCCTTTAAATTCTTTTGAATTCAGTGCTGGATATTGATCGGAGAGCAATATCTCAACTTCATTGTCCTTGTCCTTGTCCTATCACCTGATCTACCAGTTTTATAAAGTCCTTAGCCGGTTGTGTATTTGATTATGAAATGTAAGCATAATGTGTGAAATGATCAATTAACAAATGTAAATACTTTTTTGACAACCAGTTTCCTCCAAATCTGTAAATATGTAAATGAATGTAAATACTGTGTCTATAGACATAATTTGAAAAGGTTTTGGTGCTGGTCCTAATTCGGACATGAGTCCATAACTTCTATTCAATAGTGATTTGTTTTTTATACAAACTTCACATTGACGGCAAATCAGTTTTATATTATCCAGTAAGTTTGGTGATGTCTAGAAAGGTCTTATTTTTGACTCAATCTGACTTATTCTTATATTACAGAAATGCTCATGCACCTTTTTTATTATAGTCTTACTGTGGTTTTCGGACAAAACGATTTTCTTTTCTCTGTTTGTTCCATTTATAATATATATCATTTTCTCTAATATTCTTTATGTTTGGATTTTTATTCTGGTCATCCAATATTTCCTCAATCTTTACAATATATCCTGTTTTCAAATTATCTTCTTGGTTTTTGTGGCTTTCATACACAGGATTCCGGCTTAAGCAGTCCGCTTCTGTATTGTTTTTACCTGGGTTGTATTTTATTACAAAGTTATATTGCGATAGGTAGTGAGTCATGTCTCCCAATTCATCATCTGTTCAATTTTTTATGTTTAAATTTTCTAATGGCTTGTGGTCCGTATAAATTGTAAATACGTTTCCTTTTAGCCAGTGTTGCCAAAATTTTAAACTCTCTTTTATGGCTAAGCATTCTAAAAATACGGCTTTCTTGTTTTTTTGACATACAGTAGAAACTCCATTAACTGGACTAATCATTGTCGTTAGTCATTCGGATAATCAATAATCGGGATAACAGAATTAATAAACAAAAGCTGGTTTTGTGCATATGTATACGATTTATACACATATAAATTACGTACGCATTTACGTACATACAAATTTTCTTAGGTTTCATTGTACTTAGTAGGTTGTATAAAATAATAATCGCGGTTGATAGTCCGGATAATCGCGAATCCGTATAACTGAGAGCCTGCTTTACTCACTTTATTGTCGTCTAAATTACAGAAACAAGACACGGCAAAAAAACTACCGGGTCGCCTGTCGCTGCCTTTGATTCCGTGCAGCATCAGAGGCGCTACTGGTGTGTTGCCGGCCTCTTGAAGGTACCCATGTCGTATCGACCTGGAAACACTGCCGCAGGTCTGTCATCTTTTTATAGAAATCTAATTTATACTTAAATCTTCCTAACATTAAACTAAGATTAACATGTAAAAGAAAACAAACATGCAATTGCACAAAAATGCACCTTTGAATTAATACATTTTTATTCTAATAATATTGTGTAAATTAATAATTAAATTACATTATAGAGCATAATTTAAAATACGAAAATAATGCCTGATTACCATTTACGATCCTTATCCTTACCGTAAACGCTACGTTATATGTACATACTATGATTATGTGCCCATCACATTGTCTATCATCTATACTTATAATAAATCTGTAGAAAAGTAGTCATTTCAGTACATTTAAAAAATTAGCTAGAGTGTTAAAGGATAACTAACAGAATCCATTTCCAGCATTTTTGGAATTTTTGTCTGTTTATGTGAACATGTATCACGTAAAAGTACACAACAAATTTAAGCAACTTTAAATCAGAAGTAAATGAGTAGGTTTTAGTTTTTATTTAATTGTAACTACTTCACTCCACCAAAATATATAAATATTTAACATTTTCAAAAAGTTAATATTGGAGATAATAAAACATGTAACACTATCTGTTGACAACAAATGGTAAGTACTGACTAATCTTGATTATCAATAAAACATATCTCAACAAGTTATTATTTGTTAAGCATTAATTACTTCCGGAGAAATATTATTAATTTTAAAACTTTATCGTTTTTGATTATTTATATTGAGAAAACGGTATATTTTAACTAAGTATCCTTTTCTGAATCGTGCTGGTAAGATTTTTGACTAAAGAATAATTTTGGAAATGTCTTGGATAATTAACTGTTGATAAAAATATGTTATTTTAAACAAAGTTATTTGTAGTACAAGCTACAAAATCAATAGAATTGAATAGTTTGTAAAGGTTAACACTAAAGTAGAAACAGATACGCAACGATATCTATTGACCACATATTATAGTAATGAATGTTGATAATGCATAAAACATATTATTGAGTTACACATATGTTATACATTAGTTGCGTTGAAAAGGAGTATTAATAATCTTATGAAGGATATTTAAGTCTGTCATTTTCGATTAATATAAGTTTTATGTTAAGTGTAATCTATACTAATAAATTTAACATAAAACAGTAGTATTTTTTAACATGTGTGAATGGTTACAGTTCAGCTGTAAGTAATAGATGGCGCTGTGCATAAGACGTCATTTTCTGAATCGCGCTGGTAAGATGCTTGACAAAAGAATGACTTTAAAAACGAATTGATTATACAACTGTTGATAAATGCATTTTTAAAGTACGATTGATCTAAGTTCTAACTATAAAGTTTTTTTTACTTTTTAGTATTTAAATCTGCAATCAGTCGCAAGACTATAAGCAGGTAGCCTGAGTGTAAAAAGACCTTACTAACTATAAAGTAAACAATTTAATTGTTGGTGAAAGTTACCTTCTTAACAGTTAAGTTTAAGTCGTAATTGCTTCAACACATTCGGTTCGTTCGTTTCTTCGTTTATGTTATTAATATTATTTTAGAAAACATAAAAATTTGAACGTAGGAGGATTTGAACTCGCACTTTTGGGAGTAGCGTCTAAAAAAATGTGAAGAAAGAAAGAAAATGTTCTACCATTATAAATAAAACTATCCTGCAGTATTATTCTATTTCTTGAATTAATAATCATGTAGTCATGTAGTCAAGCGATGCTGTAATTTCATCACAAGCTAGCAAACAACATTGTTTTCCATTACCATACGTACATGCTTACCATCAAATAAAATTTGTGCATACAATACTAAGATAATATGTGTGACAATATGTTATTTAATATACGCAATACAACAAGGAATCTGAATTTCTCATATAAGGGAAGAACTACATATTTATCGGACTAATAATTTCAGCTTTGCTAGAATGATGTACATCTGAGAGACCTGGGATCTTAAGCTGTAATGTTGAATTCTTGCTGCCACTTCATGCGACATTTGCTGTGTTCGTTTAACGTTTATATTGCCGCACCCTGTTTCCCCAATCGATGCGTAGAACGTTATTGTTTGAGGTTTCATATATTTAGTAAATGTGCCATTTCAACGCCGTTTTTACGAAAAAAATAACAGGTTAATTTCTAAAAAGTTAGATATATCACAAGATTCCTAATTCCACTATGAATTTTGCCGTCATTTTAGCTATCAAAAATGTGTCAAGAGTACCAAATAATACTTACATTGTTTTGTTAACACAATCGTGAACTAGTGGGCGGTAGGCATATTAATTTATTATAGCAAACAATTGTCCATTGTTAGTTATAAAAAAGAGGCCATCGTGCCGCAGGGGCGTACACGGGTATGACTGTAACGCGACAGTTTTGGGTTCGACTCCCACTTCTCATTACTTCGCTCTGGTAAAAGCCTTGCGTTGAGAAGGTAGAGTTGAAACTGAGTGAAGGAAGAAACACTAGGTTCCCTCTGCCTAGCCTCCTGATCATCTCTATATACATATAATAAAACAGTAAAAATATTTTGTCTGTACATTTAGTATTTTTGACTAAAATGGATACATGAACACTTAAAAAGAATAATAGAAAGCAAAAAAATTTTTATTTTATTTCCTGTCTATATGTATGATCACGCTAATCTCCGAAAGCACTGAACCGGATTTACTTAAAACTTTCACCAATTGCTTTGTTTTAACTCAACTTAACATCTAAATTTTGTTTCATCAAAATCGGTTCATTAAAAAAAAGTTAGTCATTTGAATGAACTCAAGGCATGAGCTTGCCTGCAAATAAATTGCAAACCATATCTATACTATACTTATAACAAATATGTGTTTGTTTGTAATTAATCTGTATTTTAAACTGACTTATAAAACAAGGAAGAGGTTCTCAATTATTTTCGATTCGATTTCGATATTGGATTATTATTTGGGATGTGACGATGCACAGNTATGTTTTGCAATATGCAATTATTACAGTTATTTTACAAAGAATGTTATAAATCCTTACTCAAATCAATAATTTAACATTTAAGGCTGTTTCTGAACGAGTAAATTAAATTATTCATAGACATCAATACGTATGACTGTCAGTGAATTCTGTTTATTAAATAAATAATCATATAGTACAAGCGTGCGAAGCCGCTAGCAGGTCACTAGTTATATATAAGTTGTAATTAAGAAAACAAGCATTTTCATAGGAACATACATATCGGGTCGTTATGGTATGTACATATAATTTAATTATAAAATTTATTTATACACCATTATTTACACCTAACTAAAGCATTTCTCCAACTTTTGAGCTCGTTGAAATAACGAGGTTTGCATCTATAGTACTACCATACATTGAGATGTATATCTAAGCAAACAATCCATAATTCAGCAGGAAGTGTTAAAATGGAGTGTGTTAATGGAAACGGAGTATCTAGTCGTCATGTTCCCAGGTTCCCTCTGCCTTCTCTGCTATGTGTGAGAGAAATATTCTTTATTCAAATAGACTATTACAATCACTTGAATCTTGGTTCGGCAGGCAGTTCTACTGAGAAGAGTCGGCAAGAAACTCAACAGTTGCTCTTTTCAAAGTCAATGGTATATTTTATTATTACATTACCTGGCAGCTATCCTGCATGACATTCCTATTTTTTATCTATGTTTATCCTCTAAATATTCTTATACAGTGTAATAATCTTTAGTTGTTAGAAGTTTTTTAATATACTCAGACCCATAAAAGATTTATTAACTTTTTGGAGGCGAAAGCTTAGTGTAACAAGCTTATCTTTATTTCTCGTTCCTATCGTATGACTGTCACTATTTTTGCTATGACAATGTATATTTATATGTATATTAAATTTTTTTAGAAACAATTCTAGTTCCAGTTCTTTGCCTCCTAAGCCTTGTATATTTTGGTGTACAATATTCAATGTAAACGGCCTAGGTATTGTCTTGTTATCTAGTTTAAACTGGAACTTATTATGTCATTATTATTTTTTAATGAAAAATTATTATTACAAACTATTTCCTTTGTTATACAATGTATAACAGGGTTTCGAATATTAAATGCTACTAAAGTAGCAATTTGTTTTTTTAAATATAAAAGTAGATACAATGTATCTTCTGTCAACTTACAACTATTATAAATAAACTTATTTAAATCTAAATAAAAAAGCGCGTCACTATGACGTTGAGTCGCATTATACAAGGTCATATTTAAATTATAAATATACCTATTTTGTCTATCTGTAAGGCAAGAAGAATATGGAAAAGGGCATATAACAAATTTACATTTACTTTTACTATGTAATTTAATCAAGTTTTCTATACTCTTTACCACATCTTGTCTCCTCATTGGCAAACTATTTCCATGTAATACTACAATAGTACTATGCTCATTTACATTCATAGACATTATTTTGTTAATATTGAACTGGTAAAACTGGCTCCAGGCGAACATGCATTAAAAACATTCGAAAAATGGTAATTAAGTAGGGACCCAAAGCCTTGACCTAATTTATCTGAAATTACAATAATATTGTTTGGAAAGGAGCGAGAGGAATTTTCTACATGTAAATTCTTATTCAATATAGCCGAGTCACCCACAACCTCAGAATTACATATCGTTTGAGTGACACTTGACTCAGTGGACTCCATAACAGCACAACCACAACTAGCGGCAGAGCGGAGTTTATCTGCCAGTGCTTCGAGATGAGTGTTCCACTGGAGTTTGGAATCTAGAGTAACACCCAAGAAAATAGCTGATTCCGACACCTTGAGAGTTTCTCCTTTGATTATTAGACTAAAATTATATTTTTTTACATTTGGTAAAGCAATCTCAATGTATTACGTTTTTTTAGCATTTAACATTAGATTATTAACATCAAACCAACGAAGAATGTGCAATAATGCACTATTCACTTAATCATAGTTTATTTTATTTCTGTCTTTATTAATTTTTTCTTAGAAAAATTTCTAACTTTCAACAAGAACGCCGGATCTTGATTCCATTGCCTCATATTATATAAAAGGTAACAATAATGATTATATTTGTGTTGTGTTGTTAAAATTCTGCATTCGGGTTTTTTTATTTGGTTAATTGTATAACGTGTTTCGTGGTTTAATAGAATTCACCCCTAAATAAGCAAGCTAAGCTGCGCGCCTCCGCTAGTATATTATATTTGGTTATTTATTCGCTACAAAACAATAGTGGAAAATATTTTCACAATTGCATTTGTACCGAATAAATTCAGGGCGCAGATATAGCGTGTTTATAATTGTTATTTAGAAAGAATATAATAAGACTTGTGCAATACAATACTCTCCCCCTTTGGGAAAAAAATGTGCAAAACAGAATATCAAATAAACAAAACACAGTATTATGCCTATAAACTAAATTGATCCACAAGTTGTTTTGTTCCCCCGGACCTCGTAACTCGATGCGGTGTATTGCTGTCGTCGGCTGCTGCGCTTGCGCATTGTTTCTGTATTGTTGACGTTCTGCTGATGGTGAATTTTTGAGTTCGTCGACTTGGTTTGCAATGAAAGCTGGCATAAGTAGGCCGATAACCGTAATTATGTATCGATTAGTACTACGTACAGGTAGAGTGCGCACGAAAGTTTTCAACCCGTTCGAATTGGGGAAAAAGCATAAGTGACGAATTCTTGTCACGTGAGATTTCCGCCTTTTGACAGGATAAATTCAAAATATTCTTTATTCATCTAGACTATTATTTATAATCACTTTTGAATCGTCAAATGAACATATGACCAAAAAGCTACCACCGGTTCGGAAGGCAGTTCTGCTGAGAAGAGCCGGCAAGAAACTCAGCAGTTGCTCTTTTCAAAGTCAATGGTACAATTCATTACATTAGCGCCAGTTGCCAAACTCCTGCATTACATTCAATAGACATTAATTCCATTCATGTTTATCCTCTTAATATTCTTGAACAGTGAAGTAAAAGCTTATAGCTTTACTTATTAGAATTTTTTTTCATATATATTAAATTTTTGTAGTGGCAAACTAAGAATACACTGCGGAATTTTATTATATACGCGTATACTCGGACCCATAAAAGATTTAGTAAGTTTTTGGAGGCAAAAACTCGGTGTAACAATCTTATCTTTATTTCTCAAATAGCAAGATAGCTTTGTTTTGGCCACGTACTTAAGTATTCCATACCAGGACAGAAATAATGACTTGTTAACATTATTCTTGTTCTGAATCCTGGGTGCGTTGCGTCGTGTAATATACTGTATATTCTTTTTCGAAATATGCGCAGTATATACGGTTGACTTGCACTTGTGGGGCTTCAGGTTGAGCCTTGGAAAGAAAATTACCATTTTCCATTCTTTGTTTAATTGTCGCTGTGGACGGCTTCGGGCTTCAACCATGCTTGGGATGCCTCGATAATTATTGATGGCGGTGCGTGCGGAGAGGGTGCAGTCAGTGTCATGATTCTCTACTGACTGAGAAGTGTCCCTAGTTTCTTCGTCCATACGTCATTCATATACCATACTTGTATTTATTTAAAGCGCTTAAACATTGACAATCGTAATACAGTGTGTCAGAATTAATTATCCTTTTTGGATGTTATTATCCTGTAATGCTGCTAATCTGTTATCGCGCATATCCACTAATATATATATTTTTTTATTAAAAATCGACGCCTTCATGAATATTTGTATTTTCCATTATTTTATCAGCTTTTATTTAATTTGCCCGTTCGATCTTGACTCGAAAATCTCATTGTAAGGGTTTGGTGGTATATTGCCTCTTGAAATTCTAACCGGTGAGACCCGCTTGTGGGAAGCCGATTAAAATGTGCAGTCATCATACTTATGAAGATTTGCGTCGGGCAGTCGTTGGGTTGAAACCCGGTTTACGTGGTAATCAATGTGGCACCACGGGAGTTGTATAGATCATTGCCTCTGTCTCGTCGATAGCTTCGGGCTGAGGATCGAGGATCGCCAATGTGGACTGTCACGTTAGGCTGCAGCTAGCAAGGTACCCCCCGACGGGGTACCTCACGTCGGGGTTACCAATGTGGGCTACGGGTATCGTAGAGACTTCACATTCAACTCAAAACACAAAACTTCAACTCTTTTATTATATATTATATTTGGTTATTTATACGCTACAAGACAATAGTGGAAAATAATTTCAAAATTGCATTTGTAGCGAATAAATTCAGGGCGCTGATATAGCCTGAATTATAGCCGCTATATATAGCGTGTTTATAATTGATATTTATTCAAATTTCCGATATATTATATATATATAATACTAATAAGCTTCACTTGTTAGAATTTGTTTTACTGATATTTTAAATTTTGGAAGTGGCAAACCTAGAATACACTGCGGAATTTTATACACGTATGCTCAGACCCATAAAAGATTTATTAACTTTTTGGAGGCGAAAACTTGGAGTAACAATCTTATCTTTATTTCTCGTTCCTACCGTATGACTGTCACTATGTTTACTATGACAATGTATATTTTGTCGGACAAAGAGAATATTATAGTATATTAATTGGGAAGCAACTGTAAGAATACCTGCATCTTTGAAAACATCTCGCAGAGAATCTCGCGCTCTTAGGTTTATAAATATATCTTACGGCTTTTTTTTTTGGAGGATAAATATTGAATTTATGTCTGAAGCACTGCCCCATAGCAGCATTCCATAAGATTATTAAGAATATTACAAGACTTGTGCAATACCCCTACAATACTATATCAATATCATCTAGCAGGACCGCTTCAAAGCATGTAGGACGAAGTATTAACTATTTACGATAATCTAAAAAAGATAATAAATAAAAGAAGTACTGTTCAAGCCACAAAAATATAATTTAATAGCTTTAATAATATTTTTTGCTACACTGATAAACTAGCATCTAGAGCAGAACATTGTTCTTTAAATACTTATTAAGAAAATTTCCTGAGTGTGGAACAACACTTTAAAAATATTGTTCTTTAAATCCGATTTTATACTATTAACCGGCTTTAAAGTCAATACTGTTTCAACGTGATAAATGACCGTCTTAAACAGCTCTTTTCAGAACTATTTATTGTTTCACTAATATAGTATATATATATATATATATATATATATATATATATATATATCGGAAGCCTCTGGTGTATCAATAGTGAAAATAACACGAAAACAAAAATAATCATCGAGACATCTTTGAGAAAAACGTATAAAAAAGCTCCTTTCAGGGCTATTGTCGACAATTCTTTTAGGGCTAATCTTGGTTTCTCGTGGCAAAGAACTTTTCCAATAGCACTTTTCAGAGCTTTTATTAACCCTTAAATGCATGAGACTTTTTTAAAACATGCAATAAATATATATGATAGGTTACCAGGTCTAGATACAGAGAAAAATAATAAAAAAAAATTAGTTCAATATAATAATGTTTATTTTTTCAAAAAATATGATGTATCGATTTCGATACATCATTCATTTAGGTTACTATTATAGACTTGTAATAGTATTCAAGAAACAGAATAATCTTCTAAAAATCAGCACAGTTATGAAATAAACTAAAACAGTCTTTACTTTTTTTTGAACATAAATACAATTTACACTTACTACAATATATTATACTTAATTAATCGCATCCAGGCATCATGCATCGCTTCCTACTGTCCCCTCTTTTCGGGTCATGACCAAAACCACCAAGACGAAGTTCTCTTGGAGGTTATTGCTGACAAATCACTCCCTTTCGTATTTTTTTGGCTCTTGGAGTATCTTCAATACTGGCCGGACGACTTCTAGTAGGAGAAGTGAATTTACACAGTGTATCTGCCAGTTCGGCTCGGAAATCTGCGAGTTTCAATATATTCTTGGGGCTTTCACCTTTTTCCGTGGCAACCTTCTTGTAAAGTACCCAGGCGTTTATTACAGTGAGATCGAGTAGATGGTAAAAAATTCTCATATACCACTTGCTGCTTTTCATCCTGATTCGGTACCTACCCAAATATGAGTCCACTATGTCAACTCCCATGTGTGCGTTATATTCCTTTACCAAGTTGGGACAAGCAATGGTTACTTTTTTTTTTCCTTTTTATCATACCTTTGAATTTGACCCACAGGGCTTACCTCCACATAAGTAGAAGCTAGGGTGACTGGTTTATTATCCATCCAGGCTACTGCTGTTATATTTACGCCATTTACACTAGTCATATTCTCTTCATAGGTTCCACGAGCCTGCTTCAATAATTGTTCCTTGGTCATTAGTTTGCGTTCTTTTCCGAGCCTATTCCTCTGAACGGTACCTAAGGTGTGAATTCCTTCCCCTGCTAAATACGCCATAAGTGGGATAGAAGTATAATAGTTATCAAAATAAACTATATAATTTTGACGTCTTGGAATAATTCTCGCTAATTTTATGACTGTCTGAGCAATTGGTCCTAGATCGGGCTCACCTGGCAATGTATCTGAGTCCGCCTTGCCAGAGTAGATCATAAATCTGTAACCATATCCGTGCAGGCTACACATCATGAAGAGTTTGAAGAGACCCCCATTTATGGGGTTTATTTGGCATATATTGTTTCATGAAATGTCCTATCTTCGTGGCGCACATCTGTTCATCAATAGAAAGGCGCTGGTCTATTGGGATTAAAGAAAATCTGTTGTTTAAATGATCTATAACTGGACGCAGCTTATGAAGATGATCATGATGGGGATGATCAATAGGTAGGTGCTTTTCATTGTCGTTAAAATGCAAGATTTTTCGAATGTTTTCGAACCTATTCACCGTCATCGCTTCTTTTATAGGAGTAAATCCAAATTTACCCCAGTACGATCTTACACTAGGGTAGTGATAGACAGACATGAATATCAAAATACCCAAAAATTTCCTAAAATCATCGACAGACAAATTCTCAGGTTTATCTGGTTGCTTTTAGATAGAGTATTTTATACTTTCAGTGGCAATTTCATGCATAAAATCTGGAGTGTAATAATACATAAAATAATCATACGGAGTTCTAAATTCTTGTATTTGTGTGGGAAAGTTGGTATCTACCGTAAACTTTAATATTTCTTTGTTGAATTCCATAGACTTCTTCCAAATGAGATTTCTAATGGAATTGCCATATAGTCCACGTGTACTGGGAGCAACGAAACTTGAATTCTCAGTCACACTCTTGTTGATCAAAGGGGGATCAATATTATCAGCATTACTTGTAGATAGGCCTTGCGTGATGTCAGGGATAACCTCGTCTACTTCGACGCCATTTTCAATGTTCTCTTCTAACTCCGCCTCCAAAGCGTCACGAGTAGGGTAATAATCTAGATCATCATAATCAGATTCCTCTCCATCTGAAGAGAGTTCACCATTTTCTAGCTGCCGCAGGTATTTCTCGATTTCCCTTGAATCCATGGCTGTAAATAAATAAAAACAACTATGCACCACACCATAGATAGCCCAACTCCAGAAAAAATGAGCAAAGCAAAGCAAATAAATAGTTTATAAATATTTTTACAAAATAATTTATAGTATTAGGAAATAACAATTTTACTTACCGTTATTGCATAATGTATCAATTTCGATACAAAGAAAAATCTTGCCAAAAGTGTCAATTTTTATAAAAATATTTTAGATATAGTAAAAGGAGAGCACGCATAAAATATATACCTTGTCGGTAACATTTTTCAAACACAGTAGTAGTTTTACAAATATTCACGAAGAAAGCTGATCGAAGTTATTGACTTTGTATCAAAATCGTAAATGTACTAGTACACATCAAAACACTTTCATATTCGTAAATTTGGCGGGACGAATGACATGCTGTCACTATTTTATTTTTTATTGTATGTCTGTCGATGGTTTTTGTTGACACGAATAATTATTTCCATGTAAAAAAACATGATAACCTTAAAGAAACATTTCGATACAAGATGCATTTAAGGGTAAACAGTTCTATTAAGGGCTGATTTTTGTTTCTCATGGCAAAGAACGTATCAAACAGCTCTTTTCAGAGCTTGTCAACAAAATTTTTTATGGCTATCGCCGAAGAATCTAAGAATTTCTCACTGAAACATGATAAAATCCTGTACTATGCTGAAGAAGACTAAGAATTGAAAAATATTATAAAAAAACATGCTACTTGTTAATAGTTCTTTTCAGAACTATTTATTGTTTCACTAATATATTATTTTTATAAATATGGGTGATTGTATACCGCATAGTAACTTTGTTTTTCTGAAGCCTCTGGTGTATCAATAATGAAAATAACACGAAAACAAAAAATAATCGTCAGGCCGTCGGAATTCCAATACGTAATTATTCACCTCGCGGATCGTTATTTTTTTCGGGGAAAAGGGTAAACTAACAGCTCTTTTTAGAGCTAATCTTTGTTTCTTTTGACAAAAACGTATAAAAAAGCTCTTCAGGGCTATAGTCAACAGTTACTTAGAGTTGATCTCCATTTTTCACGGCAAAAAACGAGTCAAACAGCTCTTTTCAGGGCTATTGTCGACTACTCTTTTAGGGCTAATCTTGCTTTCTCGTGGCAAAGAACTTATCAAACAGCACTTTCAGAGCTTTTATTAACAGTTCTATTTAGGGCTGATTTTAGTTTCTCATGGCAAAGAACGTATCAAACAGCTCTTTTCAGAGCTTGTCAACAATTTTTTTTATGGCTATCGCCGAAGAATTAAGAATTTCTTACTGAAACATGATAAAATCCTGTACTATGCTGAAGAAGACTAAGAATTGAATTAAGAAAATTAATATTATCAAAAAACATGCTACTTGTAAATAGTTCTTATCAGAACTAGTTTCTATTTCGGAGGACAAAAATGACGTAAAGTAAAAGTTCTTGTCAGAACTACTTCCTGTTTTGTTGGACAAGTGTCGTAAAACTAAAGTTCTTGTCAGAACTATTTCCTGTTTTGATATACAAAAGTGTCGTAAAACTAAAGTTCTTGTCAGAACTATTTGTTCTTTGTTTCATAAGGATAGGGACGTCTAAATAGGTTCTTTTCAGAGCCACCCAAATGGTTTTTAGTTTCACGTGACGTGACGTTTTAGTATATATGCAAGTAACAAGTTTAAATACATATATAAATGTTATTATACATTATTTACTTTAATAAACACTCAATAGAGAAAGAATACAGAAAATCCAAAGCAGAGAGAAAGAATACAGAATTTGCATAGGTAAGTACATGTTGAGACAAGTAAAACTTGTATCATCGCACAGCAAAATTTAAATAGCAGTCGGGGACATTCGACCTACTACACACCAGGCGATCAAAATCTCGGAGCCGCAGCCGTTTTTTTAAAAGAAATCCAAGCCCGGAGATGTGTTTGGTATCATGACAATTGGGGAAAAAAGTCCCATAAATGTCGTCAACCCTGCAATTTTAATTCTTTAAATGGCCAAGGCAATCTTAGCTTGCCCGCCGATTATTTATTATAAACAAAAAATCTAAAATTCATTTTCTAGTTGATACAGGCTCTGATATCTGCGCGCTGCCATTGTCATACGTAAAAACATATTTGTAAAATACTATTTTATACAAGGTGACATTGGCGAAGTGAATAGTGCTCGACTGGAACGCTCGAAACGCTGAGAATTTAGTCAATATCCAAAGTGTAACTTGTTACAAATTAATTTGTTATTTTTGTCGTGAAAACGGCAATAAAATACCTCGTTTAGTGGTTATGTACTGTGTTTTGAGAAAAATGTATAAATTAGACCTTAAAAAACAACGAAATACGCGTCAATTCGCGAAATTTATAGGAAAGTAAAAACTATTGAATGTCTAAAAATGTTAATTAGATTAGATAGATTAGAGTTAGAGGTGATATGAAAAAAAACTTACAAATACTATGTAAGTTAAGTATTAATCTAAGGATATACAAATATAATAGGAAGTGCTAAGCACTGAGTATTTTTTTTCGAATGTGTATGTGCAGATTTAAATATATTTTCAGTGGACTCATCTTTTGTAAGAGTTTCAATTAGAATGAGCACCCAACTAAATATTATTTATCTCATTGAAATACTATCACAGATAAAATATATTTGCAATTTAAAAATACATACTTATTTAATAAGTACTAATATATCATTGGTACTTAAATAGTTAATCAACTACACGTGTAATAATAGTAATTATAATTTTATAGGTGTGTGTGTTTTGGGCACACATAGGACCGAACCATAGGATATGTGTGCCCAAAACTGGATATTTGATGACCTCTAGATGTAGATGCTTGCAGGAACTTTACAAAAATATTTCTAAATAAATAGAAATCTTGACAAATGGAAACACAGGGGTGTGGCATTGTGAATAAATAACACATACTTATTGCAAGTGACAGTATATGTGATAAAGTATTACCTAGAAATGGGTCGGAAGACTTGGAGGCAGAAGAAGTAGAAGCCTTCAAACATTACAACTAACTAACTAGTAAAAACACATAATAGCTGTAAAATGAAGGAAAGGAACAGAAAATAGATTTATTTTAATCCAGGTGGTATACAAATCTTTTTATAAATAAATTTGTATTTATTATTTTAATATTAAGATATTGTCAAAATTAAATAAAATCAAAATAGCTGAGCGATGCTGTAAGACATTGAATTTTCTTATAAACTTATATAAAATAACATTGATATTTAATTATTATTTATTGAATTACCAAGTAAAAATGTAGTTATGTATTACAAAATTATATTCTACTGTACTTTTTTGTTTTATTTAATGAAACAAATTAAATAATAAATAGATTGTATTAGCTCTTCAAAAGAATTATTTTGAATTTATTAAAATTTTACAAAAATGGTCAAAACTATGAGTCGGTCAGTATTTAATAGATTTCCTGGATATGTCTTAATATTTTTAAGAACTCAAGTATTCGTATATATATCTATATTTGTATCTCTATATTATCTATATAAATGTATGTATGATATCTATGTTTGTATTTATGTATGAATAGTGTATGTAAATAATAAAAATATCTTAATGCAAAGTTATCTGCCAACAATGTTCTCTTACTATTAGTTTTTATTAATAAAAAGTTGCCTCTCACCTCATCATCTCATCTCATGCTAAAGAGAAATGTTTCAGATGTAACAATATGTAAATTATCTTATTAAATTTAATTTAAAAAGAATGATTTAACTATTTAAAGATAGTTCTGTGTTACACTTGTATTTTTAAAATTACCATTAAAGGTGTTTGTTTTACTATTGTTGTTTAATTACTTACATAAAATATTATTTATGTGGCAACAACAAAATAAAAGCAAACCATTACACTAATAGTATTGGCGGCGAAGAGGGGACAGCGTGGCAGATTAAGATACTGGAGATTCCTTGTACTCGGTTACGTACTTCCATCAAATATGAGCCCCGTATATATGGTCGCCTGTCTAGGATAAAGGATCAGATTTGTAAAAAAAAATGATCATCTGACATTCTCGAGCGCATCAGATCAAGGTAGGGGGGTAAGTTTAAGTTAAGATCTTTTAGAGTTAAAGTCTAGGAGAATACAAATGCAAGCTATGTTTTTATATGACATTTGCCATAACAGATACGATTGCTCTGATATTGTGAATAGTATAAGCTATGGAGTGCCTACTAGATCATATAGGCGGGCCTGTCGTTCCACCCATCATCTTTTTGCCACACGAACGACTCGTACTAATGCAGGCCTACGTGCACCCATTCAGCACACATTAAATTCCTACAACAGCAACTTTAGCCATATCGACATTTTTGCAAATACTGTAAGCGTTTACAAAAGATTGCTATTTGAGGAACTGTATGATGACACTTAATAAATTGTACACAATTACAATGTACAATCGACTCTCAACTTTTAAAATTTATTTATTATATCTATGGTAAACGACGTGGATTTCACAATTATTATATGTATAAAGTATATTATATATGAATTATGTTATTGTGATATTGTTAGTTTACCTCAATAAATAAAAAAAAGTTAGTTACATGCTAAATCGTGTATATTCCACTAATCTGACAATTTGAGAGAGTGACGTAAAAAAGGGGGAGGGCTACAAACAGTGGCGTAGCTAGGGTATGTGCTGCCCGGTGCGGCTTTAGAACTTGATGCCCTTTAAAACTGTCTAAAAAAAACAGATTCAAAATGTCTTCTACTCTCACGTACATCAAGCGTCATACACTAAAATGTGACATTGGCTACCTTTAAAAAACATTAATCGTCGACTTTGATGCCCGGTGCGACCGCACCGCTCGCACCCCCCTAGCTACACCACTGGCTACAAACTTGTAAAATAAAACGTTCAAAGTTCACGACATTCTCGAGCGTGGCTAATTCTTTTTTATTTTGGAGGGAATAATTCTAGGATTACGAAAAATATAATCTGACAAATTCCACAAGCCGAAGTAATAGAAATTGATCGATAAAGTTTAATGCACCTAAGAATTGCATATATTTCTCACCGTATTTCTATTCCTCTCTCACTCTTTCTTTATTTATTGGTCCCTAACTCATCAATGAAGATAATAATTTAAAAAATAGTTTTTTTTTATAAATACAAGTATTCTATTTCAAACATACATTCTATTTCTTGAGCTTTTCAATTGATTACGTTCAATGATTAAAAAAATTGAGGCCAGTCGTGGCCTGGACGAGTCGTGGACTGTCACACAGTGTGACTGTAAAACCGACTGGTTGTGGGTTCAATCTCCATTTCAAGAGATGAAATATTTATTCAAATTTGTATTTCAATTTCCTCGCTCTGGTGTCGAGGCAAAACAGCGACGTTAAGTGCTGCTACTCAACAATGCCTTCAAAATTTGGAAGAAAGTGGGGAACATTAGGTTCCCTCTGCCTACCCTCCTATGTGCGGGATACAACGTAAAGCTGACTTGTTTATTTTATTGGTTTAAAAAAATATTAATAATTGTCAGATTAAGCAAGTCCCTTCAGATAATCGTTAGATTTTGAGATACCACGTCTAGGGCATGAAGATGAACCATATATATCTTAATCTGACGCGCTCGAGTATTTCAGAATGACTATTTTTTTTTTTGCATATTCAAACAACGATCGAGAAACGAGCTTGCGTCACATCCAAATCGTCAGATTATTACATAAGAGCTTTTTTCAGGTTCACTTAACACCGCCTTAGAAAATCTGACGCGCTCGATCCACCTCCACCATGGAAACTGTTAGATTAACATATTTACATGTTTAAGAAGACGTAGGAAATGATATCAATATTTGACGCGCTCGAGTGTGTCCATGGAACAGTTTATTTTACATTTTTGAAAATCTATAGCCGCTCACCCCACCGGTCAAGGTTATTCGCAACCCTTAAGCTTCGCAACCCAATAGGCCTCAATGACGCTCGAGTAAATCCCGAGTTTGCTGCTTGCCTCCCTAACTATAAGTATGTTATTTTTCGTTTTTTTTATATAGTTAAAGGAAAAAGTTTGTCTTTTGGTCTTTCTTATACAATAAAGTATAATCAAATTTTATGTACCTGTTTATGGCACTAATGTATAGCCTTAAGCTTTATGATATTATACATAATATCATAATAGTATAAATATTCTTATTATAATAAAAAGACATTTAGTAGTAAAGCATTTTTTTTATTAACTCTTTTATTTTAATAACATTTATAAACATAATTGACTAATAGTATATCTATAATAATAAATCTTTCCTTAAATTTACACATTTGAGCGTTATCATTTAACGTAAAAAATTGTGTATGTTTCTTTCAAATAAAAACAACCATTAGTTTTCGCGTGAACTTCAATAGCATTTAACATTTGTTATACTTTGCTTAATTAAACATTTTCAACCTTTTTAAAATATATTTATAGCCTTGCACATCGATTGTAGAAATATATTTATTATAATTGTAAACATAAACATTAACATAATAAGGCAGATACAGACGTCAAATCGTTTTTTGATAAAACAGTGTAAGTATAATTATTTAGACTGTTTTATGACATACAGATAAAATATATCCATTTTTATAAACGACAAATACTTAATATGGCGTATCAAGGCGAGTAACTAAGTACTAAATTTTCTTTTTCTAACAACCGAGACTAAAATAGAATTAAGGAAAGTACTTCAACTAAGATGTTTCTAATACTATGAAGATTGGTTACTAATGAAAATAGTAAACAATACTATCGCAACTTAGCATAGTTTACAACAATCGATAGTATCGATACTGTCGATACTATCGTTTCCTAGAAATTCAATAGTGTCCATACTATCGATACCTTTCTGACTGGGAGATACGATACTATCGATAATATCAATAGTATTGCATATGTCCGATAGTATTGTATCCTTTTGAACTATCGATAGTTTCGATATTATCTATTTAATCGTTACTATCGATTATAATATCAATAGTCCTTCTGTCTGACAACTATCGATAGAATATCGATAGCCTATCGATCGGCAACACTAAAGAGTAAGGCCGGGTAGTAGGTAGTAGTAGGGTGTTGATAAAATATTATTTGTTAAACAAAATAAATTGATCTTTCTACAAACTAACTTCGATCAATTAAGTATACTCTAGATCAGAGGTTCCCAAAGTTTCTTGTATCGTATACCCCTTGTCATGTTTTTCAGTTTTCGATGGACCTCCTGCTATTTACCTTGAAATACTTAAGTTTCTAACAGCAGTGAAGTCCAAGGTCCACCATAGCAGATGCTTCATATGTAGCTACCGATATAATATTTGACATAGGAATTGCGTCTTCCAAGAAATAAGCGTTAAAAACATGAAATATTGATTCGCTTTTATAGACTGAGATCCGACCGTTGAATCCTGCATAAACGAGTTTTCTTAATTAAACCTTATATTAAGTCAAATCAAACAAGTAGAGGACGAAGAGAGAGAGAGAGAGTTCATTGAAATGTATTTTTCAATATAATTAATAAAAAAAATATCCGCAATAATGGTCACCCTTCATTATATTAAGGGAACATGATGTATATGTATGTATATTAATAGTTTATAGTAGATCGATATTTGTAAACATTTATTTAATTAGATAATTTAATTGTTTCAAAATGGTAATTTAAATTAATAAATAAATATTAGTATTTAGAAAATAGATTTTGCAAAGACTCAATATTATAGATTCATTATTTTACTTGAAAAATAAGGATGATTTCTTCTGCCCTATGATCTTTAAATAGTTTTCTGCGTGTACTTAATATGATTAAAATCATCATTTAACAGGTGAACAATTAGAATAAACATTGATTTTAAGATTGACCTTCTATTATATAATATTTTACTTTAAAACATAAGGCAGACCGCGCATTTCATCGTCTATTCTCATAGTCAAACGGAACCGGAATAAAATATTTCAAACGCTGGCAACCCCTGTTTGCGGCAGGAATTTTCCAGGCAACCCTGTTTTATAGTGTTCAGAAAAAAATAAGCTTTAATTTGATATATAATTCATTAAAAAAACACATGAGTGCAAATTATTAACATTTAGTGACATGTTTAAACCAGGCAACCCTAGACTTGCGGCAGACTGAGAGCTGGCAACCCTTAATTTTCCAATTCCTTATGCGATTATCTTTCAAATGATGTGCGATTCATATAAAAAACGTATGGGTGCAATTTTCTCCAAAAACGAGTTACGAAAAAATGTAATTAAAGGTGATTGCAGCAGGATTCTTCCAGGCAACCCAGGTGTAATCTGTGCTACTAATCATGTATTATTCATTAATATAGGTTTAATTAAGAAAACTCGTATATGCAGGATTCAACGGCCGGATCTCAGGGTTTTAGTATCGGTTGTTAAAGTTCTCGCAAATACCAATTCTTCGTAGATATTTTGATCCATGATAAAACGAACATACACCAATAATAATGCTTCATTATCAAGTAAAATTGACTCGTCCAGATGTATAGAGAAATAGGTCTTACAAATAAATACACAAGAAGCTTTCCACATCATAAGCAGTTTGAGACCGATGATATTAATGAAATTATATATTTTTTTTCAAAATTTTTGTCAAAATTATATTAATAGCGCTTTTTTTTTGCAATTTCTTGCCATTGACCCTCATTTTCATTTCATAGACCCCTAATTTTTTTTTCGCCCATGTAGACCCCTTGCAGTTCTGTATCGACCCCTGGGGGTCAAATATGTCATTGAATGGAATGAAAAATATAATCACGCTTAATCCCGCACATAGTAGGGTACGAAGAGGAAACCTAGTGTAAAGACACTTGTTACCCCCTTTCTGAATTTCGGAGATAAAACATGTTAAGTTTTGTAAGTTTAAGTTAACATGTTAAGTTTGAATATAAATAATTTATTTCTTAACGGGAATCGAACTCAAGCCGTCGAGTTTACCGTTGCATGCTTGTGCCGATGCGCCACGAGTGGCCTCATGTTGTTGATAAACATTTAATCATTTTATTAATATAATGGTAAGATGACATTTTTAACAATCTGGAACTTCATCTTACCATTATAATAATAAAAATATTTCTTCGGGATTAAATAAAACAAATGTAAATAAAACCAACATATATATGTAACGTTTACTGCTAGACGTTAATTGCATCATATTGTATATTGTAATAAATAAATTGTATTAACCATGATTTACTCTAACATACTGCACTGGAAAGGTAACAGACACACGTGCCGCGCATACACTTCTTACACGCGACTCTACTTCTAAGAACTCGCTATTTTTATATTATATATTAGTAAGTTGAGTGCATAACTCAACGACGCACTTTGTTTAATTACCAGAGTGAGGAAATGTAATATCAACATTACTTGAACGCCCTCTGGGATGGTACAATATTATTCAGCCTTAAAATAAAGTAACGTGTAAAAAGGTTTTATTATTATTTTTTTAATAAGTTGCTATTTTATTGCTTCTTGGCGGCCTCCTCGGCTGCGAGGCGTTTCTTCATTGATTCCGGCATTTCTGGTGGTGGAGGTCGGGGCATTCTCAGCGATACCTTGAAAAATAAGAATATAAGAATATATTAAAAAATATTCACTTTCGTTATTATAGTCACATAATAATTAAATTATAATCATGTATATAAAACATTGTCTACAAGTATATTCAGTAGGAACAATTGGTTAAATTAATAATCATTTGGCAACCACATTTATATCAAATGCTGACGCATACAGAGGTCAAAGCTGAGCTTTACATTGGTGTGAATGTTGTGTAGGCCACTCTGCTATCACGTCACTTAACAACCAGCCTACACTTCTTATTGGTAACAACGTCATAGTTATATGAAAAGAAGCAATAAACAAACAAAGGAAGGAAACAAATACTGGACAAAACGTTGTTCTTGATGAGGATACATCAGACGAGAGTAAAAATTATGAGAATGCAACATGTGGCGTGGGAAAATTCATATATTTTTATTAGAATTTTTTTAATAATCTATAATAATAGTAAAAAAGTTTTTCAAAGTAGTTTTATAATAACTCAAAACTCAGCTCAAGCCTTGCAAATTGAACATTATTGTTAAGCTTAGTGAAAAACATTTATATTGATTTTTTTTTAATAATTACCTTAACAGCGTCATAGATGAACCATTGCAGGGCGGTGAGGGTACCAATCATCACAATCCTGGGTCCCAATCCCTTCCACACTCCGGCCCAGCCAAGCTTGCCCACAATGGAGCCTACTGTTGCAGTCTTATCCTGCAATGTGGGTGTACATTAGTATATTCCAATTTAGAGTTAGTATATAAATAGCAATAGCAACCATGGTGCAGCATCTGACTGTAAACGTGACAGTTGTAAGTCAATAACTCAATCAAATCAAAATCATACAAAAGCGTCAATGCGGTTTTACAAAATAATGTATATATTTTAATAATAAAATTGCACTAATATTAGGTATATTTGCATTATATAACGTGCCACTATAAAAGAGCCGTTAGCTCTCTAGTTAGCGGGCAAAGCGAGGCATACCTGATTGAGTTTAGACACGACAGTATCGGCCGGGTGCGACACGATGGCGCAGAACACGCCCGCGATGTAGCCGGCCGCGAACGTCACCACCAGCTGCTCTCCCTTGGTGCACTGCTCGCGAGGCTTGGGCACTACGTACTGTTGGAAAATTGGTAATAACAATTACAAGTCAAGCAATACATAAAATTAAAAGAACATACAAATCATATTCATTACACAATATAACATAACTATATTTAAATTACTTTATTTTGTTATTGTATTTTAAAATTATTATATTTTTTTAATATTAATACAATTTCTGATCTGATCATTTTCTAAGAATAAAGTATTCTTAGAAAATGATCAGATCTAGCTATAAACGATTTTTCAATTAACCATTTCTTTAATTTGTATTTTTTTAACAATCAGTTTAATATTAGAGTTTATGTGTCAAGGTGTCATAAGATATACAGGGTGGAATTGACGGCACCACTTTAAATGAAACCACAGTTTTAACTACTCTATAAAAGCCTAATATAATGCAGAAAAAAAATAATTCCCAAAAATGAAAAAGTTATTTTTTCAAACAAAATAAATAATAAAATAATAGTTTTAAAAAAAAACGCCATTTGTAAAGTGTAATATTATCACTCACACACTTACCTGTCAAAGCGGCAACGTCGCACACGCTTCATTCAAGAAATCGAGTCGCAGCAACTAGCGTAGGTATGTAGGCAACGGCGGCGAGCTGATGTTAAATTAACGCAACACTTAGGAATACACTTTACACACACTTTTATTGAATTATTTCTATTAGGTTTTTAATTTTACTTTTGTTGCACTACAAACACATTTTTTATGTTCCCGTTTTAAACTAACACTCATTTTTAACATGTTTACAAAATTATTACAATAATAGCATTTTTTTTCACTTTTTTTAACAATAAATATTACATTTTCTGTCCACATTACATTCAGCTCGATAATGACCCATATTATTACACTTGAAACATTTAATATTTCTTTTAATTGTAGCATTTCTTTTTACAATAAATGCAGATGATGATGACACAATTTCCCCCCGTAGTAGTATTATGGTTTGGAACTTCCAAGCATTCCAATTTTTTACTCCTTCCAGTTTTATTACTGTGCTGTTTCCTTTCCATTGTGATTGTTTATTTTGCTTGTTTTTCTTTTTTATTCCTTCCCGGCAACTTAACCTCCAAATTTCAATACCAACGCCGAAGCGTCGCGTGAAGTAACGCTGTTTTAATCTCGCCAGTATTTCTAATTTTCTACGATTGATGCAATCTTCTTTATTATTGTTACGACGTGGTCTGGGCCCATAACCCGTTGTATTTATATGGTTTAGTAAATAGCATTCAGCTATAGTCCGACCCAACTACTATTGCGCAGAATGTACGCGCCGCACCGATTCTATGGGAATCCCCGGTAATCGGTGCGGCGTGAGCGGGGTGTCTTTGTACAGATAACAAAATTCATTTTTAATATTGATTGATTGTGCAATATAACACTATAATTCATAATAAATGTAGATTATACTTTTTACGCATGATTTGATATTAAAATAATTAATAAAATTATCAATACTATTTACAAATAATTACTAAATATTAATTTATTTCGTATTGAGTTTTCGCAGGTCCTCGTGTAACATTATAAAACTCGTTTAATATTTAATTTTTATACGATTTTCTATCAAAATAATCATACAAATATAAATAATAATGAAAATCTTAATAAAAAATTTAATAGTATATTCGATAAGTATTTTAGTTAATGGCAACTATTACAATGTTTTTAATTATCTGTGTGAGAACAGAACTTAGCCGCGGAACGGCTAAGTTCTGTTGTATTTACATTATTTTGTTCGACTTTATACGTTGAATAATTATTAAGTGTTTTAAATTATTTGGATGTTGTTTAATATTAATTTTATCATTAATCGGATTTCTAAAATCGTGATGAATGTTTCGTGATCGTGATGATGTGATTACTGAGTATTTTTCTCAAATGTGAAACTATTGTGTCAGTATTTGAGTGTACTATCAAAACATACATTTTTTTAAGACATTTCAAACAAATGTTGAGTTTTTAATATTACTTATGATGTAAATATTAGTGATAGTAAAAGGAGAATGCGACAACGACGATGTAAAACTAATGTTAAATGTAAGTACCTATCTATCGTAGTTCAATATCATTTTGTGTGTTAAAAATTTTGAATATAACTTTGTGGGTGGTTCAATAACCATGCAGTATTTCTAAATAATTTCATAATAAAGGTGATATAATAAATTGACTTAAAGTAGGATTTTGTTAAACAATTTTAATAAGAGGTTTGAACGTTATTTAGATTTATAATAAATAGGTAATTGCGTGAAAAAGAACGCGAGATATCGTTCTTTCTCGTTCGGTTTTGTTTTGACGAATGAAAAGTAGAAGTTTGGCAACGCTTAGTAGTATTTTTGTAGTAGTATGTGTATGTGTGCGTCACACGAAATACAGGTATGGAGAAAAATCGTGAAATGAAAAAAAAATCCTACGTCCAAATTGTTGAGGCATCTTGATTAATTTCTTTAGCTCCGGGTTTGAAATATTTTACCCTATATGCAGTTTCAATTAAAGAAGCGCAGCCTCTTCCACCCTGTATATAAAATTACATTTTCCTGTCAAAGTCAGTATTAAAAAGAAAAATTGAATAACTCACCTTATACAGCAATTCGACGGTCTTCTCGAAGCAGGCAAACTTCATCATGGTGTATGGTATCTGTCTTCCCCACAGTGGAACCAAACCCTTGTAGAATGTGCCATACCCTTCATTTTGTACCATCTTGGGCCACGCCTCCCTTAAGGTGTTCGCGAAACCAGGCATAGTTTGGATTCTGACCTGTCATTACAAATAATCATAGTTTCATTAGTTTTTTACGTCATCAATGAAAATAATGTCAGTTATAAGAAAGGCGTATCCTCAAATCTCATAATCATAAGTCATAAGGCTACTATAGTACGTCATGGGCACGCTGTATTGAATGAGATATATAACAAAGTGCATATATAACATTCGACAGTGCAACGTATGACGTCACGACTCATCACATACTATTTCACCCTCCAGACGCTTTTTTTCATCATAGGCTTGTTTTTAATATTGTATTTTAATAATAGCGTGCGACTGTTAACACAACAGGTTATTCCCACTCGAGGAGTCACTTAATGAGAACGCAGTTCCCAGGTTCCTGCTCCCTACCCTGATATGTGCGGTGTGTAGCGTTAAGCAAAACAACAAAATAAGAAATACATTAACAATGAAATAATAAAAAATATTTATATTATAGCAATTATTACCGTAGCATTGAATCAACTATTGATTTGAACAAAAATCTGAATTATGTATTAACACCTAGTGGTTAAATATTATAAGACATTTTAATGGCTATCATATTTTTTAAATAGAAAATTTTAAAATTTAAGTTTTAAAATGACAAACCTTAGCGGCTTCCAATGGAGAAAGGGCAATATCAGCAAAGAATTCAGCCGAGGCAGACGCAGCCAAGTACACAAACGTACGATAGCTGTAAGCCATCTCTTCATCTAAGAGGCCAGAGTAACCTACTTTGAACACTTCATACAAGCCAAATTTGCAGAGCCCCTGGCAACAAATAAACATTAAGTAAATTAAAAATGTTTTTAATCTATATTTTGAATGTGTATGTTGCTTCTTATTTATTTAACTTAAAGATTAGTGTGTGTGTAGAAATCTGTCAATTATCTAAAATAATTTTAAAATGAACCAAAAACTAACAATGTTAATATCTCAACATGACGTTATATCTTGCTGAATACAACTAATGCACAAATATAACAGATTACATTTTTGTAGTCTAATTTCAAAAATTAAGCTGTTTTCTGACAAAAAAACACTAATTAACATTAATCCGCAAGGATCCTCACCTGTAGAGAGTATCCAATGAAGGTGGGTGCCCAGCCCTTGGCGAGTCCCCTCATGCCCTCCTCCCGTATGGACACCTTGAACCCGTTGACCACATTCTTGTACTTGTCGGGGTCCACTTGTAGACGGCATTTTACTAAGTCCAAGGGTACCACTGCTGTGTGTGTTATACCTGTGGGGAAAATATTTTTTTAAGGATGATTTACTAGTTCCGAGCGTTCGTAAGTCTTTATGCAACCTAATTTTTTTATTTTCGTATTCCAAAAAATAATGGGTGTTTTTATCCGCTTTTGTAAAGTCTCGAACACATATTTTGTTTTGTGTCATTATTTTAATTTAAAACCTTTATATTTTTTAATCATAAAAAATATTTAAAATATAGGCCAAAATCTTAAATTTGTGAATATTTTCGATATCACAAATATTTTCGACTGTGTACAAATGGAAATGAACAAAATGAACAAGTGAAGCCGCTGTAAGTATAGCGAAGTGAATTCAAATAGGCCAGCCCAAAATAAGGAAAAGCCAATATTATGTTATATTTGTGCACGTCCCTTCTTTTATTTCCTTGTAAGTGTTAAGCCAGTAAACTTGTCTTGTCTTGATGGCGCGAGTTTGTAGTTCTGTTTAATTCACTTATCATTATTTTCTATCCTCTATATGATTTTTGCACAAAAAGGTAGTAAATCCCTTTATATATTATATTTTTGGAACTCTCGCTTTATGTATATTTCGTTTGTCCGTCAGTCTTTCCGAATGAAAAATGTTTTAATATATATTTATCAATTTTAATTAAATATTAATAATTTTATTTTAAGTATAATTAAATTTGCTTACCTACTCAGATTATTCGAGCAAACACAATATCTATTGTGTTGAAAATAGAAGGCCTGAGAGTTGACTCAATGATGAAAGTGACAGAAATGTATGTATATCTAGTTTCCTAATATAATCGGCCAGTACAAGAGTACAGATAATATATATTTTTAGCTTTTTACTTGGGTACCAAAACACAATAGTGACCACGCTTCACGCTGTATTTTATACACAGCAGGGTAGGCAGGAGCCCAGTGTTACGACACTCTCACACAAAGAAGAAGCGAAGAAATGAATATTTAGACTTAAATAATATTCATTTCCTCGAGTGGGGTTCGAGCCCACGCGTCGTCGTCGTCTAATTCTATTGCATCGATTGATCCCTCAATAACATATTTTGCATGGATTGAAATTATAGGCAAATTATCCTCTTTACATACATTGAATTAATTTTATGTATAAGCTAGGTGGCTCTACCGAGATATCTACCGAGATTACCTGTAAGAAATCATTAATAGTGATAAGGTCGCCTTCGCACACTACGCTATACTATGCGCAAACTGTGTTTGTTGTTTTGTATCTCTCTTGTAAAATGTTTTTTTTCCACTATGTATGCAATAAAGAGTGTTATATATCTATCTAGGTATATTACTGTAAAGTTTCATCTAAACTCATCCAGTAGGGAAAGTGGAACCAATATCCATTCTCACCAACTTCCCCATTTATAATATTAGTAGGATCCCCATTCAACACCATAAAAGCGGCTTACACTAGGTTCTAAATCATGTAAACATTCAACAGATTTTCTTCCTCCTGTATAGCAATTGAAATGCTGATTTGTAATTAAATATTGAATATTTGCATGGCAACACACAGAGGGTAAAGGTGACACTTGGACTAGTTGTCAGGTTTCAGGCAACACCTTGACTTAGGATTTACGCCTACGCTACGGCTGTCTCTTGTGATTGCTGTCTGTACGTGGAAGATATAATATGAGAAATTCTATCATAGGGAACAATTATCATTGTAATACAACTCAAAACAATGATTTTTTTTTTGTCTGTTTATCTGTGCGTTTGTTTTCGCTAAACTCAGAATTGGCCTAACCGATTTAAATGCACATTTTCACAATTGTATTTATGCATCTTTCCTTAACTAGTGTTTGATCTGTTCCCCTTTTTGGTTGACAAGACAAGACAAGGTTTTTGGGAGACAAGGTGCGCATCGTTGAGTTCCTGCAGGAGTAAGCAAAGACAATCTTTTCTTCGACCCCACAACCATCGCGTTTACAGTCAAACACTAAAACTGCACCACGTCGGGTTCAATATGTAATATTTACGTTTACATAATAATTCTAAAACGCATTAGATTTTAAATTAAAACATGGATCTCAAAATATGGCTGTAAGCCAACTCTCTCAGGTCAGTCATCAATACGTCACTCGACCTCTATCCACGTTTAAAACGTCAAGTTCAAATATTTGTAACGATATAAAATTTGGAAATAAATTATTTTTAAATAGTTTAGTAGGTTTTATTTACGAAGACATGTCCTCTCTTACTATCTGTTCAAAGACCCCAATCGAAAAGGTAGGACTTCTACAAACAAATCTAATAATCGAAAAAGTCAATAGTTGTTCTTATATTGCTTCGACAATTCGGCAGAGGGTGGGGAACGGAGTGTCATAACACTAGATTCCCTCAGCCTTCTCTTTTATATGCGAGGTACAGCGTGAAGATGATATATTATATCATGGGGTAAAATCATATTATTTTTTTTATCAATGTCTTATCAGCTTCACGCCGTATCCCGCACATACCAGGGTAGGCACAGTGAACATAGTGTTAACTTCCGTTAACCGTTCCCCACTTTCCGCCGAATTTTGGAGGCATTGCGTGTTGAGTGGCGGAACCCAACGCCGCGCTTTTTCCTCAATACCAGAGCGAAGAAACGGAAATTTACATTCAAGTAAATATTTCGTTTACTCGAGTGGGGATCGAACCCACAACCATCGCGTTACAGTCACACCCTTGTGCCGCTGCGCCACGACGGCCTCATATTATTTTGGGTGATTAAATTGAATGCAGATTTATTTTGGGTTTATGTGTCGTGAAATCCACATCCCGGTCAAATTGATTAGTGCTATACAAAATATAGAGAAAATTTGCTCAGCCAAAGGTGCTCGAATTAAATAATATACATGACAATTGTGTTCCTTTTTGAATTTCTTTATAATATATCACCCAATATATTTATATAAAAAATATATATATACCCATATATATCTTGTTATCGTTTTTGTTATCCCAAAATAGATTTAAAACATGTGATAAACAAGTCTTTACACCGAGTCCAAAATATTATAGATAAGATTGAGAAATCTGACCTTGTCCGTGATTGAAGACAAATATCTAGCACAACACCTAGCAGGACAGGCGGTGGGTTTACTTTTATAAACTTACTTACTTAAGAACGTGGATAAGCCACCATTAATCACGATAAACATGTCCGACATGATATTGTCACTTTTGCTATATCATTTATATTAAATAATAGTGTACTAATTAGTTTATTAATAAGAAATAAATAATAAAAATTAAACAAATTTAAATTAATTTGCATTAATTAATGCAGTTGAATAGCTTATCCCACTGACGAACGACTGAAGATGTTCATAAATTATTTATATAAAATATTTCTATAAAATGTAAACGTTAAAGCTAATAATAATATAAAACAGTTGTATTGTTAATTAAAAAAATGTATGAGTTTTTTAGCCAACTTCCAAAATGACATGTATGTAATATTTGATAGTATATGTATACTAAATTACTTTTTCATTCCCTTTTGAGACATGGATTTTGATTTCTGGATGACATATCTATTAAAGGTTAAGGTAAGGTAAGATTAATAAGTTTCTAGTCTGTCTCTTCTTCCTGCCATTTTTAGTCTGTGTGTCCTTCCAGATTGTATGGCCACAGGAGATTACTGGAGTCACTTATCATTTGTATAATTGTTACTCAAAAACGAGATTTGAACCCACCACATCCTCAATAGACTAACCTCAACTTTTTATTATAATATCAATAAACAGCTTACCGCAAGAAAGAATTCCTCCAAGTCCGCAAAGCGCGAAGTATTTGGATGAACCGAACTCGCAAGAGTCGGCCTGGACTGGAGCGGACGCGGCCATGCCCTGACACCATCAAGAAAACATTTAAATATAACCAAAACTGTTAGTGCTATTTAATGTTATTTTAGTGACTAACTATTTAGTGTTATATAATGTTATTTTCATTTTAGAAAATAACTGTAAAATAATCCTTATTTAATATTTTAAAATTTTTTAAATATATGTCTGTACGCAATTTTTAAATATATTGCCTTTTAAGTATAAGTATGCGGATAATTCCATTTTTTGTATTTATATCCATATAATTAATTGTTAAAAACGTCAAAAATTCATTTTAAATTACTTTTGGAACTGTATAACTTTCATCATATTATATAACAAAATATAATAGATTATAGAAAAGTTGTCATTGAGGTGATTAATAGTAATCCTACAGACTCAAACCAGGTACTTTTGCTAAAAACAAACATCTTAATATTATATACATATGTATCAATATTTATAGATAACATTTTTAAGTTTATTAATTAATACATAAACCCTCAGATCTCATAATCTATTAATCATCGGGCATCCATATTGTGGGTCGCCATGCTGCATTTAAGATATGCAGTGGTGGTAAATACCACGCCCCACCCACAACACTCCCCTCTAGCATGAGTTCTCATCATAGGGCCAATTATAAGAGCAATATTAAAATATATTATAATTAATGTTATTTTTCTATTTACCTCTACATGTTAAAAAAATATATCAATTGTTTCGTTGTGTAACATAAAAATTAAATTTTGTTAATTAACATTTATTAAAAAAGTTTCCGACTGGAAACACAACAGTGTTGAGTTTGATTCCTATTAGGGAATTAATTATTTTAATCTTGTAGTAACAAGTAATTGACTTGTTACTAAGTAAGTAAGTGTTTAGTTCTGCCACTCAATGTCTCGAAAATTATTAAACATATTAACACAGATTAAACAAATAAGTATATAAAATGTACCTGTGAATCAACAAGGGCAGGTTCGCAGCTCGCAGTAGTCAAAGGGCTGCGAAAGGGCGAGTTCCGCGCTGTCTCCAGCAAGGATGAGAACATTTTTACTAAAACAATAGGAAATTTATAAATTATTTATTTCTCCATATATGTAAGGCCTGAAGCCGTTGTGGCACATTAGGCACATTAGAACAGTTTGTAATCATAGTGGTTGTGGGTTTGATCCCCATTCAGCGGTGTGAACTATTCCTTGATCTGGGAGACATAGTGCAGTTAGTCAATCTAATATATCTTTATTTTAAGGATGAATATCTTAGAATGAAGTGTCTTGACACTTTTGACTATGGCAATCTTATTTTAAGATTTAAAAAAAAATATAGTTTTATTTTATACAAAAAAAGATATGTAGAAGCAATCATTTGAAGACTTTCCCCATGCATAATTTGCCTGAGATAACTTATTGTAAAAATCAAACTTAAAAAGAAAGTTAAGTAAGGGAATTCTATAATTAAATAAATAAAAAAAGATTTTCTGATAATTATGATTCTTTTCCATATACAATATTTTTTCTTGTATGACAAGTAATGAACCGAACTCGCACTTACTATATAAATAAATATTATTAACCTAATAGGAACTGTTACATAACAAACCTGCAATGCAGATGATGAAATATGGATATTATATTAATTTTGTAAATTAAATAAAAATGAATATTGAAATTTCATTCATTTTATATGTATACCTTTTGTAACTACTATATAAATTGTAGTTTTAACTAAAAGAAAATAATTGCATCTGCTTGATACTTAAAAAAAGTGTACTATAATTATCACTGGTCCATACAGTTTTGTAAAGCAAAAGATATTTTGTTTAATTGATTAATCTTATATTAGTTATCAAGAATATTTTACAGACATAAAATTAAACAATTTTAATAATTGAATAAAATATATATAAAACTTTATTGTTAAAGTAAAATAAAAAGTTATACTTGAGACCGTCGTGGCGTAGCGGCACAAGGGTGTGACTGTAACGCGACGGTTGTGGGTTCGATCCCCACTCGAGGAACTGAAATATTTATATACGTCTATATTTCCATATCTTCGCTAGGGTGTCGAGACAAAGCGCGGCGTTGAGTTCTGCCACTCAACACGTTATGCCTCCAGAATTCGGCAGAAAGTGGGGAACGGAGTGTCTTAGCACTAGGTTCCCTCTGCCTACCCTGCTGTCTGCGGGATACAGCGTGAAGCTGATTTTTTTTTATACTGTTTATATGAGATATAATTTAGCATGGGAAAACTTAAAAGAAATAACATTATTTAAAGTAACTTAAATTACTCAAAGTATTAACCATTGTTTTAAAATATACAAACTTCAATAAATACGAGCACCGTACCTTTTAAATGTTTCAATGCAGGTTACAATTCGTCATTGACAATGGACAGTCAACACAGCTGATGTTAGGTAACGAATGATGTTTTTATCTTAAAAAACTAGTTATTACCCAAAAGTAAAGAACTTTTATCGATTAAAGTATAAGATAAAACGTCGGCAAAAATTTTAAGCTAAATTATAACTGGTTCGTACCAATCAATACTGATTGTTACTGGGCGAGGTTAAGTCAACTTTATTTTAGCCATCGAGTTTAATGACACAGCGTACTCAAATTGTATTAAAAGAGTCAAAAAGACTTGTATTTAGATAAAACATTACCATTAAAAGCGTGTAGTACAAGGTCACGTGCAATTATAATTACATTAAACGTTACGTAAGGTACAAATTATCGATATTTTATCTATTAAATATGTAAACCTATATTTTTTATCTACGGATAATAAAAGTATATTAAATAAAGTTAATGTTAATGTAAAATTAATATTATAATATTTACTTACATGTCTAATATCCGGTGGTAACTGTTCGGCACCCCGCACCGCGCTTGACGCACAGTGTTACAGGAAACGGAGCGCGCTACAGCAGCGCCAAGGAAGTTACATAATCACGTGTATACAGACAACTGTAGCGTTACTATGAGAAGTCGATTATACGAGCTAAACTCACTTTCAAATCGCCTTAAATAATATGAATTGAATGTACGGTAAATATTATTTTAACAGTTCTTTATCGGTCTATTTAAAAAAGTAAGTAACTAATGTTTTTTTTTCTTTATGTCTATTATTTTAATATTTTTTTTATCCGCAGTCTATTTATAATAAATTAAACTGTAATGTTTGATTAAATAAATTAATAAATATTGTTAGAAATTGGAATATGTTTTTATATAATACGGACAAGCGCGAGTCGAGCTCGCCCACCGAGGGCTCCATACAAAAATTGAAGGTCTCAGCTTTTTTTGAAATTCAGACTTAGCCGGAGCCGTTTCATTTGATACATTATTTGAACTAGCGACTTTTATACCAAATTTTTCCCCCTTTTAAGACTATTATTTTTTAGCATTTTACTTACCAAATTTCATAATTCTTGGTGAATCAGAAGTGCCCTATTAATTTTCATTCCCTTTCTTCTTCCTCCTGGCATTAATCCCAGCTATTGTCAGGGTCTGCCTTCCTACTCAACCTACTCCCCTTTACACGGTCTTTTGCGTCCTCGCTGGTTAGACCATTAGTTCTCATGTCCTGAATCACGACATCCAACCAGCGTCCGGGAGGCCTCACTCCAGGAACTGGTATAGCAAGGCACTTGCATCCGACATAGTTCTTAGGCNCATTGGCTCTCATGTCCTGCATCACGACATCCAACCAGCGCTTCCTTGGGCGTCCGGGCGTAATGTAAAACCAAATTAGTGACTGATATTTAGCTTGTTAATTGATCATAATAATATGAGGGCACGTAACCGACGTCTCCATAAAACATATACGTGTGCGTAACTGAGGCGAAAAGTGAATGGGCCTTCATAAAATTACGTAGCTAATAAATCGTCCAACTGCCATACAAAACTTTATAAAATATTGTATTTCTTTTTGTTTACGGATAATAATGGGTCGCTTTTTCGTTGATACATTTTAGTTTTGTTTTGTTTCTTTAGAATATTTTGTCTTCGGTGATATATTCGTATGCATAATATATGTATTCGATAGGTTAATAATAAATATGATAAATCTTCATTTGTCACACGTGCATCCCGCAGATAGCACGGTAGGCAGAGGGAACCTAGTGTTAAGACGCTCCGTTCCCCACTATCGATATTTATTTCATTAAATTAAATAAGATATTTTCGATTAAGCTACATTGCTAATATATTACATAAATCCTCTAAGAAGTAACGTTTCTTTGAGTATCCTATCCTATATCTTATAAAACAAAGTCGCTTTTCGTGTCTGTCTGTTGTTTCTAACTCTTCTTCTTCTAAACCACCCAACGGATTTTATTGCGGTTTTCACCATTAGGTCGAGTATTTTTCGTAGAAGGTTTATATATAGTTTATTATTTGTACATTCTTATGTAAATTA